>JBCJKH010046559.1:20258-33129 GCA_039877255.1 Loriculus beryllinus | reverse complement strand
ATAGAATCGTTAGGGTTGGAAAGGACCTTAAGATCATCAAGTTCCAACCCCCCTGCCATAAGCAGGGACACCTCACAATAAACCATCCCTCCCAAGGCTTCGTCCAACCTGGCCTTGAACACTGCCAGGGATGGAGCACTCACAACTTGCCTGGGCAACCCATTCCAGTGCCTCATGCTCTTTTCTCATTTGATATCCATCTACCACATTGGTGCATTTCTAAGCTTATCTCTTTCTCAAGACTGGCTTGAAAAACTGCCTTCTTATGAGCTTTGCCTGTCCTTGCATACTCCTCATACAGGAACGGGGTGCACAAATTAGTTTCTCAGGCTTCTAAGCTGGTGTCTGACTCCTGTAATATCCCCATAGGCAGGAGGGCACCCACAGGTTTGCTTTCCTCTACAAAAGACCTGTGCATCCTCCCCATATTTTCTCCTGGCCCTTCCTGGTCCTAGCTGTGGCAGCCACCTTGCAGACCTTGTTTCACTGGCAAAATGGACTCATATTAGGACCCTATCCAATAAAATAAGCCAATGGTGCAAGACAACACCTTGTTTTCTACAAATCCAATGGACTCTGTTATAGCTAAAGTCCTCATGTACTAATAGATGAATTTCCTAAAAGCGATGACAGCATCATTGCTCCCCATGCCACATCCCTTGCCTTGCTTTCTTTCTCCACTCATGCTCACCTATCCCGCAGCTAACTGGAGAGTGCACAATACAGTATCCACAATATCTGCAATACCTAAAGCTTTTCCTTTTATTTTTTTTTTCCTGAAAGAATAATAGGCAGCAAAACTAGTAGCCCAGGATGCCTGGTTTGTACTTTAGCTCCGAGGCTCACCTCCCTGCTTTTGTCTTGATAAAGTCATGTTTGCAGAAGGACTGACTACCTTGTCAGGCATTCATGCACTCTGCACCCCAAGCTCACTAAAAGCTGGGTATGTCTCTGTATGGCAATGTAATTGGCTAGGTACTGGAAGCTGCACAGCTTTATTACCAGGTTGCTCTGCCAAGGTTATTTAGTTCTGCTGGCTGTACTTTTCTGTCTTGTGCTATACCCTGACATGGAGAATTTCTTTCTGCCTTGCCACTCAGTTTGATGGATGTCAGACAAGCCTTGCTATAAAAGCCCATCCACACAAGCTGCATGGTATTGTAGGTTGTTCTGAGTCTGCTCTGAACAAACCACTGCCCTCTCAGAAGATGGACCCTGCCTTTGAAACTGAATACAGTGCAGTTTTCAGCATATCTAATAACATGGTGCAGCAATTTTCTAGTAATCTGATGACATGCTCCAGTGATTGCCTGCGTATCTGCTATCATGCTGTAGCACAAACTGCAGTGTGAGTTTAGTATCACTGGGTTTCCTTACACCTTGTGCTCCCCTCAGCACAGAAGGACAAGCTTTTTGTTTTCTCTGCATTTCACTTGTCCATTTGTCCTTCATGAAGATGAATTCCAACAACTTTTTCTGCACTAAGTTACTGAGCTAAAGCCCCTGGACTTGGAGCTGTGACAGCAGCAAGGAAGGGCACTGTGCAGCAAGGTCCTGGACCCACAAATCTTGTTGTTGACATTGACATGGAAAAGCAGAGACCAAGGACAGAAGTTACGGCACAGCACGCGTTGAACAAACCCAAGGTGTCACTGACTGTCCTGAAACCTCAGATCATAACACTGGTGGGGCCACCAGGAGCAGGAAGAGAGCAAATGCATGTTTGGGCAGAAGCCTGCAGGGACACCCACAGCCTGGGTTTGGCAGGAACTCCTACTGACTATATAGTGTTATTTATACATCTTAACCTTATGGAAACAAAACACCTCTGGTGCTGCAAAGCTCACTCCAAAACACTGAGACCAAAATAATTTCACTGCTGCTTTCTGAATTACCTTTCCTCTAGCTGCACTTTAGCTAGTTGCTTCTTTGGGGATAGTTTAATTTTGTGGCAAAAATGCCTTTCTCATTGTTGCTGATGCACAAGTGAAAATTGCTTTTAATGCTCCTTCCCCCCTCCCGAATAACTTCAAGGCTGCTAAGCAGAAGTTCTTGAAAAATGAGGAAGACAAAGAAAGTCAGGATGTTCTTGTCTATTCCTTCCAGAGTATGTGTATGACTCCAATTCACCTTGACAGGGGCAGCCAATTGATCCGGAAAGCTCCGTATGAGGAATTATATCTTCAGGAGTGCTACTAATATAGAGGTGTTCTTGTGCCCCTAACTAGCAGCAGGTTTCATACGTTCTTTGAAAGAATGCTGCCTGCACGCTGGTCAGACACGAATTCCCACTACCCTCTCCTCACTATGTGAGCCCTCTTACTATTCCACCTGGATTTGCTGTGGTTTAATCCTCTGGTTTTGCAAGTGATGATTTCCATTCTTAGCTGCTGTTCACCCACTTCATTTTCCTGATCCTCCTGCTTATTTAAAATGTAAAATACTTTAAATATGTAAATTTTAAATAGATACAAGCAAGAGATGCTCTTATAAATTTCCTTGTGCATAAAGAAGAGGTCTTCAAATCTTGCTGCTACGGCACATGTTTGGGGCACACAAGATTTCTAATATCTGTAGTCCTTTAAAGCCGGCAAATCATTGAAATGAATCCCTACAAGTTTTTGTACAGAAAAAGAGAAAAGCAACATCAAGTAAATGGGCAATTCTGTCTACTGGTGTTAGGACCTGGTCCTGCAGCTTGTCTGAGGGACATGTGGGAAGTGGTGACTGGGATCAGCCTTCAGTGCATAACCATCCCGGAGGTGGAGAGTGCTGCTGTTGTCAGGCAACAGCCGAGCTCACTGAAGCCTTTTCTTTTCAAGCCAGAAAACTCGCCTATTTGTGTATAAAGGACTTGTGCAAAGGGACTTTTCAGCCATGACTATAGCAATCCCTACAACATCTACTAGCCATGTAACAGTGAAAAGAAACCCAGAACAAACTCAGAAACATTAAACTACTTGGAATGCAAAGTTTAAGTGGTTCCTCATTCAAGGAAAGCTGCTCTTTCACTCCCATTTAGCAAATCCTTCAAAAGGGACAAAACCAAAGTCAAATCAGTCATCACGTTCAGAGCAAGAATCTTCTTAAGGAGAAGAATCAAATAAGTGGCTGGATTTGGGATAAACATCTACTGTCAGATCATGACAGTATCATACCCATACTATGACAGTATCATACCCATACTATGACAGATCATACCCACACTATGACAGATCATACCCACTGTGTTATGCAACAAGGAGGTACAACAGGACAAGATGAGAGAGAGCTTTGTGCAGGATGTACAGTATGGCCTTACCCATTGCTGTGGTACATTTTCTGTCACTGTCTTTGACAACCTATAGAGAAAGTTCACCAGGCAAAATGACTTCCAATCACCTTTGAACTTTTCCTTGGCTGAACAGACCTGGTAGGTACCTCTAGTTAAAATGCTATGGAGCAGTCAGCTGCTGGTTTTAGTATTCTTGCTTCTCTTTCTTCCTTGCTACTGTCTCGTTGTTAGTATGCAAACCAGAGCTTTGCTGTAGTCTACAGGCAGTAGAAGACTTGGCCTGACTTTCAGCACCTGAAGAAATCAGCAGTTTCCACAAAGATGGCACAGAAGGCTCCACAGTGCTGTAGATGCTCCAGCATAACTTCAGGAATCGCTGTGTCACCTGAGCTGTGCAAAGGGCAAATTTCCTCCTGAAACGTGGGAACAGGAAACAGCTATTCCCAAGCACAAGTTTGAAAGGGACATTAATAAGATGCTCAAGTTTTTCTGGGTCAGACATTATCTGCTTGTTCTAGGTATTACTAGCTTCTGTTCCATGTGATGGGCCTTCATATTTAACACAGATACATAGAATTTAAGAAATGTACCAGAACTCTAAAAGTTGTGAGTAACAAACTTTGAAAGTCACCATAACTCACTGATTGGCTGAATTGCTTCTTTCTGCCCAAAGCTGTGTGCAGTTTGTGCCCAAATGCTCAATGTTTTTCCAGTTTTGCCTTAGGGGGGGATTTTCCTTAGGGGAAAGTGCTTTGTAGTGACCTTGATAATTAAGAAATGGACACCAATGTTGTAAAAGAGCTCAAAAATACACTGGAAAGTAAACATTACACAACTAAATTATGCTTTATACTTTTCAGTGGTTACTGAGTTCTAACTCCAAAAATTACTTGGAAAATCTCAGAAATAACTTGCCAACTATTTTCAGAGAGCTGAAATGAGCTGTGTGTGCTGGGGTCATTAACTAGACCAAGAAAAGATGTATTCAGTGCACTTTCTCATCTATTAGATTACTCTGCCTCTCCAGCAGTCTCCATAGAGAGCCTCTGGCTGCTTCTTAAGGTCACGGAATCATTTCAGTACAATAAATGATCTTTTTAGCTGGAAATGTTGGAGAGGCTCCCTGTGCCTCAGGGTTGATGTATCAGTGAGTCACTGCAATCCCTGTGCTCATGGGTGAGAATGCACCGCGCCCAACCTGCCTGCTGCCCCGTCCATGTTGTTTTCTTTGTCCTCCTTCATGTTCCTTGGCTTCTCTAACAGCATTAAACTGATAGAGATCTGTGTATGTTACAGTCTGTGGACAGAAAAGCTCTCGGCACTTGTGAGTCTTTGGCTTTGCAGCTTGTAGGCAATTACAGGAAGGAATCTGCAGTGTTACTGCAGGGCCTTGACAGAGCAGGAGGACAAAGTGTCCTGGGGCAGGAACAAAGCTGTCTCTGGCACCACTTGAAGCTTGGAGACAGCAGGCATTGACAGGACATTAAAGGTTTACCCTTTTAAGAGCAGATGACATGCACGGTTTGGCACACCATGTAACCAGTAACAGAAAGAACAGCAGGTTCCATAAGCCATGACTCTGTCACAGAGGGCAGCAGCATCTCCAAGCTGTGATCCAGCAGAACATTGACAAGGAAGACCAATGTATCTTTGATAAATGCCCTTATTTCCCCCAACAGGAGGTAGCAGGCTGTTCCTTTGGTGAAAGAAACTCCAGACACATGACCTGTAAGCCTTCAGTAACATTTTCTCTCCTTACCCCCAAGTGTGCAAAACATTTCTCTTCCAGCTTTGTTTTCTGCTTCATCTTTATAACTTGCCTTTCTTTAAAGCTCAGTTCCCTGTTTGATGGAATCCTTGTAGAAGCAAGGTACAAATAAGCAGCACTCCGGTACTAACACTGCAGATAGTTCAGTAGTGCCAGCAACAAGCCAGGATATCGTCACTTTTTAATTCCATGTGGCACAGGTGAGCTTTGATGTAGTCCTTGGGAGGCAGAGTGACTTTGAATGGGGAAGCACTTCCTTACTGATAGGAAGCAGAGTGCAGAATAAAGAATCAAAGGAGCAAACAGACTAAGGACGACCTGAATATCAGGTAAAACATGGAGGTAGTTGAAAAGCGACAGGGCAAAAGTACAGGATTTAAAGAAATGAGGGTGAATTTTTCTAACTGCAGGTGTTAACAAATATGGATCATATACCACTTCAAAATGAATATGGGTCTGCTTGTCCAAGAAATTGAGTTCTATTTATTTGTTTACTCACTATTAAGACAGAAGAAAACTGAGTTAATATAGCAATGACTGTGCAAAAAATGTGGAAGTCTGGGTGGTGGAGCCTGACATAAACAAAACACTTTAAATGAATGGGCATAAAACACAAGCTGTCACCATCACATTTTCTTGATAGAATCTTTCCGGAGCCCCAGAGAAAAGGTAGAAGCTATGCCGTGTCTGGTGGAAGATCCAGGATAGAACCCCTAAAACTATGGAACACTTACCTATTTAGGCTAGTAAAGAACAAGCTCAGTTTAAGGTAATTTGAAAATTTGTAATTTAGCCCTCCTGGACTGTGCTCAACTGAAACACTTAGGAAGTTAGGAAGAGGAGGCCTAGCTCTGGATAAGAATTGGTGATCCTGGAGCAGGGAAGTCCATGAAGCATGAACTGCAGAGGAAAGAGAAGGAGGGATCCTTCGGTGCCAGCCTTTGCTTTTCAGCCCTGCACGGTTAGGATGGTGCTGGGAGAAAGAGGACAAGGTTGTTCTAGTTGTCCTGTTATTGCAAAGCTCTTTTTTAAAAGTTCAGGTTTCAAACTGTTTGCTTTAAGGTAATGTTTTCTTCCTTCTTCTAGTCATTCTTAGAGCTCATCTATGCAAAGAAGTTCATGTGCTATAAACTGGCTTTCCACTGCAGCAAGTCCTGAGCAGGCATGCTTGGCTTGGGCCGAGTCCAAGCTACTGCACTTTTCTGGAGGAAGGAAGCTATCACAGTTGCATCCCCCTATAAACAAGATCTCAAACGTCTGTCTCTTCTTGCTCTCTGCATTTCTACAGTCACAGGATAATTTGGGTTGGAGGGATTCTCTGGAGATCAAAGCTCAAGGCAGGGCTAACTTCAAAGTTACAGTGGGCTGCTCAGGGCCCAGGCAGTCAAAATTTGGACATCTCCAAGGATGGAGATCCCACAGCCTCTCTGGGCAGCCTGTGCCAGTCTTTGGCTACAGTCACAATTTTTTCCTTATTTTTAATTTGCATCTCCATTGCCTTTGACCTTTCATTGTATTTTTCAAACTTTCATTGTGCTTTTGTGTTAATTTCTGAGAACTCACTCTTCCCCCTCTCTATCAAATCTGACAACACTATGAGGTGTTCCCCCCTTTGCTCTGCATCTCCCTGAATCTTGATGCTCTCTGGAAGGCTGAAACATAGGTGCTTTCCCATCTAGCATCCTCAAAAAGTGAGGACAACTGAAAGACTTCATCCATCTTAAGTACAAACAAACCACTTCAAAGTATCTCAAGTTGCCTGAAAGCCCAGTGGAGTCAGGGAAAAAGGTCACCCCCCCCCCCCCAACCATTAGTGGGCAGAGTATCCAAACTCACTCAATTAGAACTTCAACATGGGATGCTGCCTTTACTCATTCAGTTCTTATGCTGCTAAAAGGCCCAGGTAGGATTTGATCTGGCATCTTCAGTTTCAAAGGATAAAAGAGTCAAGCCAGAGTGTCCTCTAAGTCTGCATCTTGAAGACGTCTTCATTTCCCCACCAGATTGCATTATTTTTAGAATGTGTTCAGTCTCCTGACCTGGTTTCTTCACATTATAGCATGAATGATTAACATATAGCCTTTCCCTCAGAAGGAGCCTGCATCTCAACAGCCAGCAAAGTTATTATAGTTCTGCAAGAAAAGCACATTTCTGGTCCAGTCATCAAATATATTTGTTATCATTATTCTGAGAGAAAGTTGCTGCACTGATTTTTCAGCAGCTGACAGGACAACGCTTGTTTTACAAGTGGCTGCTTTAGTATAGCAAACATCAAGCGGATTCCTGGACACCTTAGACTCTGTGTCCTCTTTCAATTTATGTTTTAGCACTGCTTGTAAGAAAGTATTTTTGTGTTGTGTTGCTCCATAGATCACTTTGACAGAAATGGAGACATGTACTTTTTCAGTAGGTAAAAACCCCTATTAAATTATATTTTATATTTCAACAAAATAACTGAAAAATATCAGCTAAAATAACTAGCAAGGAAATGTTGTCTCAGGACTCAGTGGTACCTGGTGTTCAGAGACAATGGACGTGGTGCTCCCCAGGTGGTTTCCTGGCACTTGCCAGCCCTCTGCTGCGAGTGCATCTGCAGGGACAGTATTTTGGTGCAGGAGCATCACAGGGGGCAGAGAATGGAAGCTCTCTCAAGTCACTGGCCATCCTCACTCCCACACAGTGGCCGTGCAGACCACAGTGCTGAGGAGAGGCCCAGGAAGGCTGGTGGCACTGAGGAGAGAAGGAGGACCAGCAACCATTTTCCTCCCTCTTCCACTGCCCCCAGACTCCACTGTATTTCAGTTTTGCCCCAGGATGGGTCTCAGCTGGTGCTGGGCTCCCACTGTCCAGGACAGAGGCTGGGTGCCAGGAGAGAGCTGTTCCCCACAGCCCACAGCTAGCCAACTGCTCTGTCTGAAAGGTGTCAAGGGTTGACATGATCACCAAGAAGTGTGGCACTTGTTTCAGCATCAGGATTGAAATGATATTCTCCCTCTATGGATATTTGAAATGGTCTACACAGCATGAGCCATCAAGACTAGAGACAAGAATTGTAAGATGAGTTTTCAGTAAGCAAAACATTACCAGGCAATCTACTCCAGAAGCAACTGAAAAGCACCAACAGTATATGAGCACCAACAGATAGCACCATCAGTATATGAGGTTGAAGTCTTCCATGAGGTTAGACTTCTACAGACAAAAGGAAGAGAGGCAGCATGATTGCCAGTGGATTGCAAGCATAATTTCCAGCATGATGCAGCATGATTGCCAGCTGAACTGATAATCATTGAGTCAGACGAACATCCTGGGAAGCCAAATTGTGCCTAGATGGTGAATGCAGCCATTTGACGTAAGGCCAAAGGAAGAAAGGAGTAAAGACGGAGAACTTCCTTCAAGTGCTTCTTGAAGGAAACTTACCCTTGCATCAACCCTGAGCTGCAGCTGCTCTGCAGAGAGCAAGAACAGTTTTGGGTGTTCATTAAGCACCTAAAGCTGAGACAGCCAGTAAATGCAGTGAATCAGAATACTGCTCTGGTGTTATATTCATATCTATGCAGAATCCCCTTTGCCTTGCTGAAAATGAGAGCAATTCAGTTCCTATTCTCCAGTTTCTCTTCCTGTCCCTTTTTTTCAAAACTGACACCAGGGCATCCTTCTTTCTTGCCCGCAGTGTATTTGTCTTCTGCATCCTTCGAATGTTTTCCACTAACCATGTTCCCTCGTTTTTCTCCTAAATAGCCTCCTGCTTTGATCGACAGAAAGGGCCAGCAGTGGTCTTTCCAGTGCTCCAGCTGCAATCTTGAAACATCTGCGGACCTGGACCTGCGGACCTATCATTAACATCGATTGTCTGATTAGCATAACCAAATCCTTCTGTCCCTGACTCACCACTTGGGTTTAGAAGCTCACTCTTTCTGTACTCCCATAATTCTGTATGTGATCACGTTTGCTCACAGGTGAGTCTGTCTCATCCGCACAACTCCAAGATACCAGAGCAGGGAGGATGCTTTATTCTGTAATACAGAGGAGCGGCTGTCCTAGCACCACGCTTCCTGATTCTCTTCCAAGGCCAGACATTTGGGGGGTTTGCTCGCCCACTTTAATCTAGTATAAAGCATGATGAATACTGAATGCTATTAAATAACCAGCTGTTTGTATGTGCTGGGCAGCTGGTGATGTATTTTGTTAATAGCCATTACAGGTTAAGCGTTAATGAAAAAATACATTTGATTAGAGATTTGGGATGAGTTTAATGGGTTTGTTCATTTTCTCTTCTTCACTTAAATGCATTCACTCGCATCTCTCTATAAAATGTTCTGATACAGGCCTGGGCACCAGGATACAGAAATCTGCATTCTGATCATTTTAATCAAAACAGCTCCTACTTTTCCCTGAAGGCCAGACCTCCCAAGGTTATTTGTATAGTCAAGGTCAGAGGCATAGTAAAATCCATTATGCAAGATACACTTGCTTTTAATCTCCTCTTCCTTTATGACTCCTGTTTCCACGCTAAGAAAAGCTCTTGATTACAAAGCCTTTGCAGTGGTGAAATAAAGGGCAACGTGCTATTTTATTCTCCTCTCTGTTATGCAAAATTAATTACTCTCTGATCATCTGTACTACTAGGAACTACTGTGCAGATGTTTCCAACATAGGACAGGAGCTCTGTTTGCCTAATACCCACCTTTTTGTCCAGTCCTCTTCTAAAAAGGGTTTAAGCATGCTCTTTGAAGAACAGACTACAGTGCAGGTGCGAGGGAAAAGCCCCTGGCTGTGAAACCTGTGTCACAGTGTAAATATTTATACGCCATCCTCGCTTGTACCGAACGCTGCGGTGTTTGTCACCGGTGCCAGCCCTCCTGGTCCCGCCGGGCAGGCACTCACCAGCCTGTGTCCAGCTGTCAGCTCGCAGGTGCCACCAGGAGAGGGCACCGGTTTATAGCGGGTGCGCGGCCCCGGGCTATCCCCCCATGCGGTTTGGAGTACCCGCGGCGCTACAGCTGTTAGCGGGTCTCACAGCCGCCGCCTCTGCTCCTCCTCAGCCAGCTCAGTCCTGCGCTTAACCAGGCCTGACCCTTGCAGGACCTGGTTTAAAACCCCAGTGCTTGATTACGTCGTCCTTAAACCTCCTTTAAACCATCTGCGTGAGGCACAAAACACGCCTACAGCTGCTGCTTAGGGCTGCCCTCTGCACTTCTGAGGCCGGAAGGCAAAATTTAACACGGTTGTGGTTTGGGGTTTTGTTTGTTCTGGCGTTGTTTTGACAGGGTGGGATGAATGCGTTTTGGTTGAGAGATGTTTGTGTGTTATTTAAACGATTGCTTTGGGGGCTTTTAAAAATATATTTCATACAGTAAAATCTCACCCTATCAGTTTTTTAAGTGTTCTTGGCAGCTGGCCCCACACTTTTGGAGATTACTGAGAACATTGTATCTAGCTCCTTTCTGACCAAAGGTTAGTTATGTAACTCTTAATTATCCTGATTTCCCTCTGTTGCAAGGGAACTTTTGTTATATACTGCATACTGAAAACATGTTGACAAACCATGCAGAGCATCATCACCAAATCAGCTCGTCTGGTTTCCGGAGTTCCCTCTCATTTCAAAATCCACTTGTACAGCTGTGTAATAGTGGGACTATGCAGCAATTCTTCCCACTTACTTACTGCAGAAACCAGGGTCAGATGTAAAGACAACTTCTTAGCTCTTTGTTTAAACTTCTGAGGACAGAAGGGTCTTTCTCATGATGATTTGCAAAAATCTGTACAAACAGCTTTAAAAGGAAACAAAGCTGGTGATAGTTAGCTGATAAGTTACACCATCTGTATGCATGGGAGGTATTTCCTGGTCTTTTTGGCAAACTCATCACTATTCTACTGAGCAGAAGTGCATTTGCATCAAAGATGTCTCATGTCCCTAATAGCTCAAGCACACCAAGAGCCCCCCTCACTCTCCCTCCCAACCACAAGTGCTGTGGGAGGCAAAGCAAATCAATAGATTAACAGAAGATCTATGAGAGAGGTAATCTTTACTGAAGGTATAGAAACGTGTTAGGAACTTAGACCTAGAAAGGCCCTGAAGCCCCGAGCTCCTATTGATTTTAAAGGAGGCAAGGTACTTAGGTAGCTGCATAGGCGACAGATCTTTGTCTTTCTTCCTTTTCAAAAGCTCCTGTTTCTGCTATATGTGCCGAGAGTCTGATTTCCTACAACAGCTGGTAACATTGAATTAGTTGCAGTTAGCAAACATTTGGCTTCTAGTGGCAGACAGAACAGTTCATGAAGACGTGCTTCCCGCTTGCTAAATGGGATGCGACACCATATGTCTGATCAACTGCACAAATAGCAGGGTACCTTGCTTTCATATGCGTGGAAGAAATTTCACTCGGTTTCACTTTAAATACTTTTACCAGGTAATTTACCACCACACAGCATTACCTCTGGTGCTAATCCCAGAGGAAATGCTGTGAATATCCACTTAGACAAGTCTAAGGCAGTAACAGAGCAATTGTGCCATAGGTGTTGTGCACTCCCGATTATATAGCTGAGGAGCAGCAAACACACACAGGTGGAAACAGCTCTTAGAGGACTGTTGGCATTTTTATGCCAACGCATTCAGTTCCTCCGGCATTTTACCTGCTCCCAAATGAAATGCAACCAGAATGATTCTGCATTGCTTGCTGTCACACACCTGGGCACCCTCCCTGTTCAGCTGCCCCTGAAGGATGTGAGCCAGTTCCCCTGACCAGGAAATTCAGGACCTTTCTGCTGACCACAGGCTTCTTCCACACGTGGTGCCACCGCGTTACATTCCCT
Source organism: Loriculus beryllinus (assembly GCA_039877255.1). Taxonomy (NCBI): domain Eukaryota; kingdom Metazoa; phylum Chordata; class Aves; order Psittaciformes; family Psittacidae; genus Loriculus; species Loriculus beryllinus. Next base: position 21,274 of record JBCJKH010046559.1, on the reverse strand, counting down.
CAGTGAACAGAGGGTTCCTCCTCTGTCTTTAAAAGCTTTCCAAGAATTACGGGCCAGATTCCTGGAAAAGGTGTTGCTTTAACACGAATTAGACTTGCAAGAAACAAGGTGAAAAAAACCCAACCAAAACAATTGCTTCAGCCCAGGGGGCATGTTTGCGCAGGCTATGGAGCTCTGGCTGCACCATGATGGCCGATTTCCTCTAGGCTATGCTTTCTGGTGCCTGTGTCACCTGCCAGCTGCTGACGGATCTTCCTTACAGTCGAGGAAGCTGCCTTCTGCTGACACTGCTGAATTTGTCATGAGAAAGACCTCTCAAGTGGGTTGGAGTGACCTCAGGTATCTGCTGGCTGCCCACCAAGCTGCTCTCATCCTCTCCGCAACAGGAGGGGCAGGGAAGTAAGATAAAAGAGCTTGTGGGTTGAGATAAAGACAGGGAGGGCACTCACCAATAGTCTTCATGGGTGAAACAGACAGACTTGGGGAAAAAGAAGTTAATTTATTAACAATTGAGTTGAATGGTGAGAAACAAAACCAAAAACTAAAACACCTTCCCCTTGCACCTCTTTCTTCCAAAGCTCAGCTTCACTCCTTCATTCCCGACCTCTCTACTTCCTCCCTTCTCCAAGTGGTGGTAGAGGGTTGTGGTCAGTCCACAGCATCTCCTCTGCTGCTCCTTCCTCCTCATGCTCCAGTGTGTGTCCTTCCCATGGGCTGCAGTCCCTCAGGATAAACTTGCTCCAGCATGGGCTTTCCACAAGCTGCAGTTCCTTCAGGGCATGTCCACTTGCTCCACGGTCACAGCCAAGGCTGAACCCCTCATGGATGGTGGTTACATCTCTGCGATAACATGTTTAAAAAGGGGGAAAAGTTACCGCAGAGGAGAAACTGCAGCTGGAGAGAGGAGCAAGGGTATGTGTCAGCAACAGCTCTGCAGACACCAAGGTCAGTGCAGGATGTGCTCCAGGTGCCAGAACAAAGGTTCCCCTGCAGCCCGTGGTGCAGACCATACTGCG
>JBCJKH010046559.1:0-16670 GCA_039877255.1 Loriculus beryllinus | reverse complement strand
ATCTTTAAGTCTTACATAAATCAACACTATTCTAGGCAGGAATAGTTACAGTAGCTGTTAGAGTATTAGTGCACAACTCTTATTGTGCTTACAATCAGATGATTTTGTTGTTGGGGTTATCAAAATGGTTTTTCAGTTTGGTCTTCAATCCTTCCTTTGTTTCCTTTGTTTCACATTGTTCTCAAGGGAAGAAAAGCTGTTTGTGTACCCGTTCACAGTGGCTGTAGAGCCGTTCTGATACTCTTTCCTCCTCGAGGATGCCTTCTTGTTGTAAGTCTAGAATATACAGAAAGACACATGGTTTTGCTTAAATAAATAACTTTTTCCTCACAAACACTCTAGAAACACAGAAGTAAACTTGCATCCATCACTACGAAAGACCTTTTGCTGGAGGAAGAGTCTAACAAGTTCTACCATTTTTTGTGTATGAGGCTATACTATGCCTTTCATTGATCACAGCAAGAGAATTAATTCACTTGAAAAGAAAAAGGCTTGGCAGGAAGATGGCAGCATTGGTAGTGTTATGTTAAGAGTAAATCAGAAACAAGGGAAATGATTTTACGAGCAGACTATGGCATAAAAATACTCAAAATGACAAGTGAAGAAGGAGATTTGATGTGCTGCAGGTGCCTACCTCAAACAAAGCCAGAACAAGAATAGTGAGGAAAATTCAGAGACAGAAATGTGAAAGGAAACTGCACTGACAACATGGGAAGCAAAAGCTAACAGGATCAGGGGGGCTCAGAACACCAACAAAAAATACAGTGGAAAGAACATACATTAATTAACCTCAGTCAGAGGAGTTCAGCTGCCTGACAAGAGTATGTTTCCTAAAATGTGCGTGTGAAAGAAAGCTAAATGGTCAAATGTTAAAGTATGAGTAAAACAGATGAAGAAAGTTGAATAATATTTGGAACATACTATAATGTTTAATCAGCAAGTTCACACGCAGCAAGTGATACGAACCACAGGACTGACTGAAGAAGTACATGAAGATCAGATAGGGAAGTGTGCTATGTTTCCCCACCATGAGTCATTTTTACCAGACCCAAAATGCTCAAATCTTTCAGGAGACATTTAAAATATGTAACAGGGTTTGCCTGTTTGGGGGCAGGAGGTTTTCTGAAGATGGGTACATCTTTGCACAGAGCATGAATATGAACTGCTCAGAACCACAAATCCAAGTCTGGATCTGTTCGGACATGAAATCAATTTTGTACAAAGAACTCAACTCCCTGATTTCCCATAAAGAAATACAAACAAATGTCTGTAAAGGCGATCCAAGACAGAATTACGCATGTTGGGAGTTTAGGAAGTTTCTCTGGATATAAAACAAGCATTTTCCCTTGTAAGAGCAGTAATGAACAATTCCTTTGGGTCTCTGACAGGTTCACAGGCTGCTGTTTTATTTCAGACTGGAAAACTGCTTCTTACGTAAAGCTCTTCACCCTCCATTAACTGCAGTTAAAACTGCATTAGTAAAATACTTTTTTGTGCCACTCTGCTTACCAAGATTACTGATTGTTCTGAATTACACATCTAAAACATCAGAAGATTCGAAACTCAGACCAAGTAGAGTACCTTAAGAATGTATGCCTGTTACTGGAAGATAGCAAAAGGCTATTTCAAGCACATCTTCCTGTAAGCAGCTTTCTAATGAGATAGAGCTGGCAGAATACTACAAACAGTCACTGAATATTACTTTTACCTGGATATAGAAATTTGTGAAGAGGATAATCAAAGAAATCATATAAGAAATCTGGAAATACAGCCACCCCTGAGGAAATGCACATGGCCAAACAACACCACAGCTGGTCTGGAAGATTGTCAGGACAAACTGCGTCTGGGGAGAAAAAAAAACAAGAAAGAGAAATGGAGCACATTAATACAAGGAGGAAAAATGCCATGAGTGACCCAAATCCTGTCAGTTATTTCCAAAACAACTCTAAAATATGTATTACTGTGTGTTTGACAAGTTTATCTTCTCTGTCTTACTAACAGTATAAACCTCAGCAGACATGCTGGTTGTGGTATTCTGTTGTTTAAGTGTTTTTATTTGATTATTATTGTTCCATTTTAGAGCATCAGAGTAACTCATGTAGAATTGATTTATAAATATATTAAGTAACAAAGACCACTTTCTTCCTCGTGAAACCTCACTGGGGTTTGACTCTCCCATCCTAACAGATTAGATCTGCCTCTCACTACTTCAATTGCAAAAGATTTGAGGTCACTGGGTCTACACACAAATCCCGTGATCCTCTTCCATAGACCAGAACTGCCTGGTATACGGCTCCAGCGGAAGGATCTTCAGAGTGAAGGCTGCATGGAAGCTGGAGAGGCAGGAGGAGACAGGTGGTTTATCTTCAATTATCTCTTCTGGAAAAGCAGAGTTTGGTCTCAAGTGCTGTTGAGAGCATGAGGCAAAAACCATCCCTATATGAAGGCTACCAGATTAGGGAATGTTTATTTAAAAAAGGGAAAGTCTGTTGTGTTCTGCTCTGCTATTTTGCTGCCTTAACAGCTATTCATGCAGAGCAGGCAGGGAAGTGGCAGCAACTGTGACAATAGCCAGGGAGAGCAACTGAGGCACCCAGACACTTGCATTCTGTAGCACCCAAACCACCAGGATGAAGAACAGCGCCTAAATGTGGAAGGAAAAAGACGTAACAAAAACCCCAAATGAAAAACCAAACCACAGAGCAAGCTCTGCCCCAGGCAATGATCCCCACTCCTGCAACACTCTGCCATCCTTTGGGAAGGAAGAGTGCTAAAAAAGTATAAATAAATAAAACTTGAGAATCAACACTCTGAACTGCTGGCAGCAAATGTTGTTAAATCCATTCACAGCTCTGACAGGGTGCGAAGGGGTGGGTGGGGGTGCTGTGTTTAACAAGAATGTCTATCTTTAGGCTTCAGTCTCCCCACCCTACCACATGGGGAAGACAGAACACCCGTGCGTGTTTTCTTGTGGTGTGCTGACATGTTACACACATTGAAACCTGGGTCTCATGCAGGATCACTACCACATGTTCCATATTGATTAATTTGCCTGCTCTTTTCACCTCTAGCACACAGCATTTGGGCTTCTTCACTGTACATGCAGGAAACAACGCAAATGGATACAAGGAGCCCAACGCAGAATTACAAGAGAAAAAAAATCTGCCCGTTTGAAGTGCACAGACCAGAAATATTGAACAGTTTTTAACAAACCATTTGCAACTGCATGCAAAAGTGAGACAGAACAGCCATTGTCCTGCAGGACTAGAATGAAGAGTCTTGTTAGCTGTGGACTCTGCTGCACCCAGCTTCTGGTCTGTCATCTCAACATCAGCCTGAGCAGCCAAACAGAGAAGAGCACCCCAGGCTCAAGCAGGCTTAGAAGAAAAGCTTCTCCCGCCTCCTTGGCTATCGAGTCCCATAGACCTAGCAGTGTGACTCCCAAATACATTTAGCCATACAACATGGTGAGCTGGAGAAAGGTCCCACTATCTCACCACTGACTCGTGTACACCCTCAGTCCCAGCTCCCCACTGTTCTGAAAACAGAGCAGAGGTGCAGAAAGCTGGATTTCAAAGGCACTTAAAGATGTAGAAGCCTTCGTTCTTCCTTCTTCTGCACCCAGCCAAAATTTTCTAACTCAGTAAAGACAAGAGAATTTCATCATAAATACAAGAGCCTGCTGAAGAGCAAATCACTCACCAGCTGCCCCTGAGTGATGTACTTCTTCCACCACAGATAAGGACGCATTGCTGGAACAGCAGACAATCCATAGTAGGAGTACATGAGGACATGGATAAAGCTATTCAGTGTGGCACCAAAGTAAGCTAAAGAAGGGAAAAGGAAAAAGAAAGTGCATGGCTTTATGAGGAATAGGCTGTTTTACAGAAGCTGTTTTACGGAAGCTACAAAAATAACCAGTTCAAAATGTTACTATGTACAACATTACTTATTTTAAAAGGAACACCAGAGGCTTACTCCCCCTGATTTTTCTTCTGCTCACCCAAGACAGTGGCTGAGCTGCTTTGCAGCTGTGTGCTTTATATCAGCCTCCTGGTTTTGTTTCCTCAAATTATTCTTTTTCACATCTACATGATGGCTTCTCAAGGGAACTGAACAGGCCCAACAATCAATACCTACACTCATCGACTTTTAGGCTTATTTCACTTCATTCCAGGCAGGAACCCATTTTGTCATTTATAACCAAAGCAACAGATACGTTCAGAAACTGCAAGTTAGCCATTTTATTTGTCCTTCTTTATAGTAGCTTCATCCATTAAAGGAACTTTTAGCTTAAGACCATACTGCATAGAACTGTGATGACGAAGCAAAACATAAAGCTTGGAAAAGAAAGATTAAAACCCATCACCAGAAATAGCACAAAAGTATTTTCAAGACCACACAAGCACAAGATGCACTTTAAGTATCTGCACTTTTGACTGTTGTATAAACAGGGTTTGACTTCCCTGGAAGAGAATGTGGTTCCAGAAGTACACTTTCTGTAAGTTCAGCGTTACTCACTGCCGACAACACGAAACAAATACAAGTTTCTATGCTGTTTGTCTCAGAAGGCAGACTCCTGAGCAAGCCAGCCTCTTGGTCTGCACTGCCCGTAGTTCACATCCACTGGACTTGAAAAGGTTTCCCTTGGATTAGGGCTCAACAAAGCCAGTATCTATAAGCTGTACATGTGAACCACAACTAAGCTACACTAATGCAGTTAGGAAACTAAATGCTAGGTAAAAGCAATGAAATCAAAGCAAGATTGCCAGGGGGTAGCAGGATTTAGACAAGAGAGACATAGAAATCTTCCACTTAAGATGCATTTGGTGATATTCATTAGTGCTCAGGAGACAAGATTTTATTGAAATTTTATTGTTATGGCTAGTGGTATAATGAGATTAAATCAAGAAAGCAGTATCTCAAGTGAACTTGACAGATACGAGGGCAAGAGTCACCATTAGCCATCTTGCAGCTGAAACAAGTTTCTGGTCCTGACTTGGAAAAGAGTATTGTTTCATTAGAGAGCCTGTGACTACCACAAAAAAGAGAAGCAAGGTTGACAGGTTTCAGACCTGGTCTGCTGCAGCTGATCAATGTCACACTGCCATACAAATTCTGCAGGCTATACAGGCATGCCTTTTCTAGAAGCTCTGCAGGCAACTTAATTCTTGCAACTGCCTGCAAGAGTTGCAATTCAGCAAAGCAGCTTAATATGGGACAGAACAAATCCTGCAGCTGAAGGTACCAGAAGTGTTTGGTTTGAACAAAAGAAATCCACAAGGCTCTTGTTGCAGATGTTCTCCACTATAACCCAGTACTTACAGTGACCACAAGGCACCCAGTTCATAACAAACCACCAAATGTTCAGCATTGTTGCGTGGTGGTAGACGTGCAGAACGGTGATCTGATGATTATTTTTCCGCAAAATGAAAAAGAAGGTATCCATGAACTCAATGAGTTTGGAGAAATAGTACCACCAGAGGACACGTATGATCTAGAAAGGAGGAAAGAAGTTTTAGAACCACTGCACGTTGTGGGGGCTTTTGTTGTGGGGGCTTTCAACCCTTCTGTTATCCAAGTTATCAAAATCAGATTCTGTCTGGCACTACTTGGACTGAAAACACTACTGAGATCTTCTGTAATGCTTCTGCCTCAGCTCTCTCTGTAGGAGATCTGGGTACAAGGCCATAGCCACAGCTGAAAACAGGATGACAGACTGCTTTATGAGGCTGTTGCTGTGCACCTGGGGTGTCCTGGAAGAAACAAGTCAATTTTTAACCAGAGTGGGTCTCACACTGTTCTCTAAAGGGCAGGTTTGAACAGTGACCGGAAGAAATCATCTCATCTCAGAAAAAGAAGGGGAGTCACAACGCACAGTGGTTGAATACAGTCCTTGTTTTTTGACCTGGGAACACTTGAAAATTACTCACCAAAATACCAACCATGAATATATTGTAGATTAACTATTATGTCTGACAATGCATTGTCCTTTGTATTGTAAAAGGAGGGAAAAAACCATGCAGTTTGAACAAAGTCCACATAATCAGTACTGTTCTGCTCTCCACTTATGCACATGCAGACAATTTGAAACGTTACTAACTGTAAGTCTCAATTACATTACCTTCATATCAGCTTCTCCTCCACTGTGAGTATCCTGACAGAAGAAATTGTATCCTCCTTCCCATACTCCTGTCACCAGCTGAGAAGATCAAAGAACAAAGTGTTATCTGGGGAGAAGGCTGCACCCCGCAGCACATGTAAACCTCCACAGCATCTCTGCCAAGACATCTGGTGTCAAGGGATTCATGGGCAGTTGAGTGTGGCATTATGTTGAATTCAAGGTCCAAGCAGTGACTGAATCACAGTGGAGGGGGAATTAACAAATTCTTCCAGTTGGGGTATACCAGAATAAAAACAGGAGGTAGCAGCTTATTTCTACTTATCTCACATAGTGTGTGTTTTGCACAGTCACATTCCAGACAGATTCTCAAGAAATATCTTTTCTTCCTGGCTGATGATCTCATTGCTGGCGAACGTGAATGGCCAGGGTAAAGTAAGTATGTTTTTATTCTGATTATTCAATTTTTGGAAATAAAAAAGTTTAAGGAAGTTTTATACACAGAGATCTGACTACAATTTTTTCAGCCATGTAACAGGGCAAATCTTCAGCTTTGCTACCCTTAACAGCTAACAAGAGACGTTTCACCATACTGCGATTCTTCCACATCTTAAATAATTCACTCATCCCGAGTACATTACATCCTTCCCAGTACAAGTGACTTCCTTTGCATGATATGCCACTGCCAGCCTGACTTCCTGGCATAACAAATAACACCTCAGACATGATGGAGTTACTTTTAAGGGTAATGACCAGCTATTAGTCATGAGACGATGATGGGGATCTGAGAGAAAGGCTGAAACCTCCACAGAAGCAGGAGGGAAACTGAACATCTGCATCCCACCCTTTCACAAGTGGGAGACATATGGACAGGTTGAGGTGGGTTGGGAGGAGATGCAAAGACTCCAACCTCAGTAACACAACAGAAGGATCACTGGATGTTGCGTATGAAGATATTTTTCCTTGTGGGAATAGCATGAGGAAAGCAGTGACAAATTTAGATGATTCCCAAGTGAAAAGTATTCTAAAGGCAGAGACAGATATCCTGCACATGCAAGTTGCCCATTTTTGGCCTCATCTAAGCTTGTGCAGAATAAAAATAAAAGCTTTGCAAGGCTACAGTGGAAAACTCTTTGTACCATTAAGTCATTTAAATGATCGCTTGATTAAAGGACTACAATAACTGGCATGATTAAATGCTGTTCAAAATTGTGAATGAGAAGCTAATTCTAAAAGGTACAATAAAGATTATCACTTCAATGATCTACCTTTTCCTGATGTTATTTTTTTCACGCCTCATTTTCTCCCTAAATTAACTTTTAAAATACCCAGTCAGCTTAGGTCACTATTTTTGACCTTCTAAGATAGAATTATTGCCACTATTTAGGAAGGGAGGGGGGGAAAAAGACACCTAGTTATAACATATCATATAGACCTGGAACTACCTCATGCATTAGAGATAAGTCAATACCACCCTGCCACAGTGAGGGCAGGGCAGCCACATACATCAGTGGCTGACCCAAGCAATTTCTCTATCCAAGCAGAAAGGGCATGCAGCCATGGGAGCACTTCTCTCCCGGCTGTAGAGCCGGCAGGGCTGTGCAAAGCACACTGGTTTAAAACCAGCACCCTGCTAGCAGACCAGCTACATCCTGGAGCAAGCCCTGAACCAAGCTGCTCTCAGGACACTGAGGAAAGCCTGCACGGCTCTGCGAGTGCCCGCCAGTCCCGCGGACAGAGGACCACATTGTGCTGTGATCATGTTATTAAGAGCTTACAGATGTTTTCATACAGTTCTCTTAGCTCAAGGAAACGTTAGGATAGAAGGATAATCACAATGTTTATATTGCAATTAATCCAAATAGCATCCATCACTAATACTGCAGTCCATAAACCTCTCCCAAGTAACGGCTAGCACAGTGAAACACAGAGGTTTCTCTGAAAGCAATGTAGGTTCACTACATAAAGCATAACACAACTGAAGGTCAAGAGCAAAGGTCTGGATGGATCCTACCTCTCTGAAGGGCAAAGATGCCAGTGCAGCAGTAAGTAGCTTCAGCTAAACCTGAATACTCCTTTGTATCCAGAAGCACATATAATAATATGCTACAAGCTGTAATATTCTCACAGCCACAGGGGTTTAAATGATACAAGCAAAGAAACATTTGTAGGAAATGGTAACATCTTTTAACATCATATAAACAGCTGGTATAGTTACAAAAATAATTTAATCCCTCCCTTTCTAGAAGGAACTAAATGATGAAAAGCTGCTACTGCTATCCATGAACTGCAGCTGCTGCTGCCCACAACCTTGCTTGGTGCAACACGCAACACACTGATAATCATTTTCCAGAGTTACCCAGCTGCTCCTTTGCCTGGCACCACTATTTCTTGCACCCACAATACTTTCAGCACGTGCTGGAAGGCTCCAGGAAACAAAGCAGTTGGCCACGAACAGTCCCCAAATGGCTGTGTTATGCGCAAGGCTGGTCATACAGCACCAGGGAGCAGCTTATGTGCACCCAGAAAGCAACAGATGGAGGTGTCATAGATTGCCAGTTAGTGCATTTAAGTCACTGCTCATGTTTAATGTGGTCTGCCCTAGGACAACCAGAGTTTTTTACTTCTCCTTACAGCTTCTGTATAGCAGGTCTCAACTTGTCCAGCAACAGGCTCGGCAACTCCTCGGCCACCCCAAGCTTGAGACAACCTCTCCCTGCCCACTGTCCCTAGGAATCCTTCATCTCCAGGTTGGCAGGAGCCCAGGCTTGCTTAACAGCATTGCTGATGCACAACCACAGGCATATCTTCTCCCAAGAAGTTAACCTGCCCAGAAAAGGCTGACTGTAATCACTTTCACCAGAGTATGTGATTTTCAAACTACACAAAAAGAGACAGCTCCTTCGTAAGTCAATTAAAATGGTGCTCAAAGTCATTGTTAAGTTCCTCGGCTCAGGGGAAAGCCCTGCAGCTCAAAGTTGCTTTTGTGGTCAAACACCTTGTATTTCCTTCCCCTGCATTTAGTTTTTTATCTTCAATATGGAAGAAGCTCTCATTTTGTAATCCTGTTGCCAAATGCTTTAAAATGCTGTGGCATGTGCGGTTCTTATCAACTCCGGTACCAAAATAAACCGGCACACTAGCACCGGTCTCACTGGGCTGTGGGAGAGGTGTTACTGGGGAGAATTTTGTTTTCTTGTGATAAAACCAAAGCCTGAGACACACTGCAGAGGGGCAGATAAGGGACACAGCACCGCACCACGCTGTGATGAGTTTACAAGCTTCAAAACAGGGCTAGATTAGGGAAAAGAAACAGAACTTCGTATCTCGGATCAAAGAAGGCAAATGCCTGCAGAGATAAGAAACTTTATCTTTACATGAACACAGTCACCTCAGGAGAGAGGTAAAGGCTTTGGGACCTGTAGAGAAAGAAAGGGGAGAGGAAAGAACAGCCTTGGCAGTGAGCTGTCACCTGGGGCTCACGTGCCAGGCAGCTCTTCACTGAGTCCCTTCCTTCCTAAGCAGGGTGCGCCCCTTAGGATGCTTTTCCTACAGCATGAACACCACTTCCCTCATCAGAAAAACCTTAGACTTTCTTCAGGCAGATTCGGGAGGGAATTAATTTTTCAGATGAAGGAAAAGGACAGTAAGATCAAAGTGAGCCTTCATCACTGAGCAGTTCTTTCCAACATTAAGCGCCTGTGGTCCTCATCAACTGGCTACAGTATAAACAAAAAATATCCTCAAAATAAAACAGTTCTGCATCCCATAAAACTGGGTACCTGGCATCTCCCTGCTTTGCCAAATTACCCAGCTGAGACTCAGGCAGAGAGGCATGTGCCCTACTCACGACAAGACAGCTTGACTCATGATGCTGGCACAGAGCAGTGATGTAAGGGGAAGCACTGCTGCCTCTGCTGCTGCAGCTGCTCCTGCAGCTCTTTCTGATACAGCTGTGCCAGCCAGCAGGAGATAAACCCACATCCTATGACCCCTTTGCCAGCCACACCCCTATGCACCTTCTCACCATGCAGGAGGCCACCCTTTGCAGTCCTTGCCCCAGAAAGGAGTGTTATTTCCTCTCAAAGCCCAAGCACTGTAGATTTATACAGAACAAAATGTTGTTATTTGACACATGATGATGAGCACCCTCTCTTCCTGAAGCATGGAAGTGACAGGTCTGCCTGGAGGAACCTCTCCTGCTCTCTTAGTCCTGCCTTGCCTTTTATATTGTCTGGAACGAGCACAGTCCACTACCGTGTTCTGCTAGTATCAGAACACAGCCAAGTTAGTAAATGCACAGACAATTTATAGCAAGTACCAACTGAAACTATCTTAGGAATTCCACATAAGACATATGATTTCTAGTGATTTTAAAGCAGTATATTATATCAGTAGATCAAATGGTGTAAATACACAATAACTAGAATTACACAAATCCTGCAATGCAAATTTCCTCCCTCCCTCCCCCCCATAATTGCTTACAAACATTCAGATGTAAAGGCCAGAAAACCAAGCAGGTCATTTTTCTCATCCTAGTTTGGAGGACGCTTCACTTTAACATCTTGGTTTGGTCATAAAATGCTTAAACTGAGCTGTGATGCTATGAATCATGACCAGAACCACCACAGCTGTAACTCAGGAAAAACTCCAAAGCAGGTTTTTAGGTCTAACATATAAAAGCTATTAAAGCAGCCTATTTTCAGACAGGCTACTAACCAAGTTCGTAAGTGGTGATGTTTAATGACTTTTCCTCAGTGTAGGACTGAAAAGAGTTTAATCCAGCTGAAACTCGAAGTGACAACGAGGAACAGAACAGTGAGTTAAATCTATTTTTTGAATGCTGCTCTTTACCATTTTATCTTAAGAGTGAGTACACGTACTATAAAGTGCTCCTGATGCATGGCTACCCCTTCAAAGCCAAATTCCACGACTTACGGGATCTGAGTGCGGGTATCACCTCTTTGCACAGACACAGCTAACTGTGGAGACACTACAGCTAAAGAAAATACCTGGAGGTGCAGGAACCCAAATTTTTCCCCTATCATCTGGCCCTCCAGCCTTCTCGCTGCAAACATCAAGCAGCACAGTGTTATGTCAGCATGGCTCTCTGCTTGGCACCGTTTTTATGGGTCAGCTCCTTGTTGCAGAGCACTGCTCAGCCTCATGTCTAGCTTGTGCGTGCTGTCAAACACATTTTGTTGCAAATACCATGGGCTTAATAATCTTCATAATGCTGTGGCTTTGTGTATTTCCATTATAAGAGAGAACGTACGTTTACAATACCAATGAACACTTTCACATAGATAACATTACATTAAGAGGGATATTCCCTTTGATGTAATGTTTTTTACTCTATAGGAAGGAGAAGCCTTAATGTTCATTGTATTTTAGTCTCATTTCTTCACAAAATAAAAGCTATTCAGCAGGTTACAAGTATGAGGACTTCTTCAGCATACAATAAATAGTCCCTTCTTGGTAACCAGGTCATTGTTAGCAATAAAAAGGCATTTATAAGATCAACAGTTCAGATCTGTTCTATTGTTTAAATTTATCAGCAGGTTTTGTAGCGTGGCAGAATGTTACAGGAATTTTCATTTGGAAACGATGAGTATTATACCAGGTATTATACCAGGAAAAAGACTGGCGACCTGACAGTTTTAGCCACACATAGTACAACTGAAGACTGCACTTGTAAACCCTCAATAATTTAATTGGAGGTTAAACCAACAGATTAAATAATTCTAAATAATATCTCCATAAAATAGTGCACATGTTGTACATGAAGTCCTCAGCAACACTACTTTTAGATAAATTAAATAGATCTACACACTAATTTTTCTAGATTATAACATCCTGAGAGGGCAGTTAGAAATGCAAGCATATCAAGAACACAATTCTTCCAAGTACCTATTGAATCCAAAACGCTTGTCCCCCCAAGAACTGAATATCAAAGTTCTTAATAACCCAACTCAGTAATTTTTGACTAAACAATTCACCAGAGAATTAAATTTAAACTTAAATCACTTGTAATCTAAACAGTCACCTTGTAAAACACTACAGCATTAACTACAAACTTAAAGGAGAATTACAGCTTGCTCATACTTCTAAGCAAATGCCAAAAATAATGAAACATTCATAGCTTTACCTCTAGCTTGTAATTACATATTGAAAGTGAAATCTCCCCTTACAGAAAGGAGAAATATTTTCGGTAAAAAGCAAGCCAGAGTATTCTGTACATTAAAGCCACACACTCAGTCACTTTCTGACCACATTCTTATTTCCATGGCTATAGTTCTTCATTTTCACTTTAATAAAAAAACATACAATTCTGAGCAAAAGCAACTAAAGTGCTCTATAAGAAGTGGAAAACTTCATACTGTCTAAATCTTTGTTTTGTTAAGAAAGAAAATAAGTCCACAGAAAGTCCAATTCAGTTTGAAATATATTTGCATGTCCAGATTTTAACTTCAAAGAAGAAGAGCTGAATCACAATGGCATTGATGCAATTATTTCAGCAAAACTAAGAGGACACAAAAGAAGCTATTGCAAGCCTAGAGAAACAGATGTGAGGAGTGTGTGCATAATTAAACACATTTAAATAAAACATGTTTTGCACTTCAAATCAAGCTGTACTTTTGCTATGAAGTACTTTGCATAATCCATCAGCACAATCACATTGAGCACGACTTCTAGGCAAGCAGGAGTTATTGAAGGAGTAGCCAGGTTCAAGCTGAGAGATCAGTGAAGCCTTGCACACTGAGTGAGAGAAGTGCATTTAAAACACTGCTAACCAAGGTCAGCATAGATGTTTAAGTCAAGGTTTCATAACCATCCTTAGAGACAGCATTGAAACTATAGCTTTCTTCCCTGAGAAGTGACATTGAAGAACAGTTGCAACGTTTCTGCATATGTTTCCTCAGGTTTAGGAAGACTGTCCTCAGATGTAATTTTCAACATAAACCAATATAAATGAAACAGATACTTCAAAATAACCCTGACCCAACCCGTTTCTTCCTACCTCATAAAACATATACAGAGAAAGCAGCGTAAGTCCAAGGTTGTAGACCACTAGAATACCCCTGCAAGAGAAGGGTTGCTTATTCCGCATGTACTTTGGTCCTAGCCATACGATTAGTAAGTACAAGACTGAGAAGATGAAGGTAGGTGTATAGTTCTCCAGAAGAAGCCATCCTTTTACTCTGGGGTCTGAAACAAACAAAAACATATGAACACTTAGATTTTGGAAGAGGAAGAGTTCAATGCACGGAGAAGAAGCTGTACAAAGCTGAACAAAGCTGTACAAAGAAGAAGCTGTACAAAATGCTACTAGAGGGAAAGCAGCAAGCCCTTTTAAGAGCCACATTACTAACTATAGCAAACTGTCACAAACAAGATTTTAGTTATATAGCTGTTAAAGCAGAAAGAATTCTCTTCTTAAAGCAAAAATATTCTTAAATTATTACTTCTATTCCTTTTAAATAGTCATTACCATTCAGAATTGTCATCCACCTTGAATAACACAGATAGGCTTAAATTATAAAGAAAAGCTTTAATGACCCTCTCCCCCTTACTCTCTCAAACCGACTTCTCGCAACAGTACACACCTCATTTTCCTCACAGAGCCAGCAAAGCTGACAGTGCAGCAGATATCTTTGTGTTTATCAACGGGTGATCCTGATAATTATTTCCTAATCAATACTAATACAATTAGACTTACGTATGTGCTACTCAAAAGGATTAAGTTTTGGAGTCCTTGTATGAGCAATGAAACAGAGCAGTCAGTCCGGTCTGACAAACCAGTCTCTTTTGCAGTGTGTTGACTGCTCAGGAAAAGCACATAATGCACCCCAAACAAGAGGGTTTCAGGGGAACACTAGGGACAAATGCATGATCCTCTGGAATCACAACTGGGTTGTCCACACCGAGCAACAGCACAGTATTTCATCCCTCTCACTAATGTCGGCCCAAAGGACTGAAACCAAGTTTACTAAATTATAATTGAACAATTCAAATATTGCTGGCATTCACAGCCCTGACTTAATTTTAAACGAGTCATATGTGGATCCTGAATATAAGAAATGAGGCCTTAAATGTAGGTTGGGAAATAGTTAAGAAAGCTGGGGAATTGCTTGGATTTGCCACCTTTATGGTTCACTATTTTTAAGACACGGCAAATATAGACCATATGCTAGCACATGCAGTAAGTAATATCAGAACACCCAGACTAATTTAAACTGTCTTAGTATGAAGCAGCGGGAAGGAACAAGGGTACTAAGCAAATAGAAAACACATTTTGAAGGATCAGAGGCTTGTTCCACCTCCTGTGGACAATGTCGCATGAGGATGTGGCACTACCACCAGAGTTTCACTCGGACAAAAAAAAGAGGTAAAAAAGATGCTACTGCAGCCATCAGAGGAAGAAAACACATGCCACTGAGCAGCACTCTGTGTGGGATGCTGAAATTTAATCCCTGCTGTTCAGGACAGGGTGGAACAGGGCCACCCCTACCCTAGCTGGAAGCCCACTGCCCGTCTGGTCCCACTGCCTGTTTCTCACATTGACCAGGATTGCTGTTCTCCATCTGCAGACTTCTTCCCAGTGAAAAACCCACCAAAACCATTGTTTCTTTAAAAAAAGTGGTCTCAAAAAAGCAATGCTTTAAAAAAAAATTCTATTTTTTCAGTGAAATATCCCTTAGCAACTCTATTTCTGAGGGCAAGAGTATTTTTATTCCATCAAATGCAAATTAAAAAGATTTTTTTAATAAAGCTATTATTAAAATTTAAACTTAAAAAAAAGGTGGTAAAGATCTCAGTGAGATAAGTCATTCACTAAGATTAACAACATGAACTTAACTGACAGTAAGAATAGCAGCACTTCTGATTGTCATACCTGAAAAATTAACAGTTCGTCAGGTCAAAAGATCAGAGGGACTGAGCAGAATCATACATTCTTTACACAGAATCATACATTTTGTTGCTTTGCAGATATTAAAAGAAGTAGTCATCTGTCAACATCAGGATGTTAGAAGGAAGCTGTTTCTTACGTTCTAGTATCTGCATTTTAATACTGGTTTTATTTATGCCTTTAATTTTTGTCAAATCTTACCTCTGGGTCCAAGCCAAACATCAAGGTAGCTATTGATTGTTTTATCTACAAGTTCCATTTTTCAACCTATTGAAATGAAAAGAAGAAAGTTAGCTCTTCAGCTCACAGAAACAATCATCTGAACACCATCTGCTAGGGTTAGCAAAGAAAATACTAATCTGCAAAAATTGCGGCAGACATACTGGACATAACCAGCACATACAAAGTACATAAAGCTTATTCTAATCTTGGAGAACCCCTAGTGACAGAGCAGCATTTCACACTGAAGTTAGTCATGGATCTAGATATGTAGAAGCTTAAAATAACAAGTTCAGATTAACCTGAAGTTCTTTTTAACTCTGTATCTTGCAAGTGCAAATACAGGATGGCATCTTGCAAGAGATCCTTCTTCAGTGAGAAAGAGGAGGAGGAAGACAGCTGGACCTTGAGAAAGCCAGCAACATTGACATTTGCAAATAAATACTAAGAAGCTCTTTTAACAAAGATATAGCTGGCGAGGAGGAGGATGAGAGAAGGGAAAAAAATGAAAACTGGTTCTGCTGTCACTTTTGCAGAGAGGTGACTGATCACAGCTCTTGGTTAACAGCCATAAAACCAAGAGATCAACAGTTATGGAATGACAGAGGGCTGCAGAGGCAAGGGAGAAAACATGGCAGTCTGTAGCATAAGCATCTCCATCTAGTTCCCGAAAGTGCTTACTGATAAGACATCATCAGATAAGACTTATCCAACATCAGTACAGTAGAGTGAGTAAAATGTCATCTGTCAGCATCTCACATAGCCAGTAATTACTGGTAGCACCTGGTATATATACTGTGGTACATAAGTTGCTGTACCTCCCTAGGGTTAAAGCAGAAAAGAAGTAGCCACACTTCCCATAAGCAGAGGCAGTTGTCCATGAGGCTGCTCAAGAGAAGAGGAAGCAATTTTCTTCTTGATTGAGAAAAATAACAACAAACACTCACAAAACAAACCAAACCAAACCCCAAGCCCCCCCCCCCCCCAAATCCCTTCCCCAAAAAAGTATTAACAGCAATTTTTAGTTATCGGGAAAAAAACCCTAAATAACACATAAGCTATGGACATATCCACAGCACAAACTGAAACAACGACACCAGTTTACACCTAGTTGCTAACAACAGAAAATTTCATGTTTGGTTTTTTTTTCCAGTTCTATAGCCAGCGACATCTCTCCTCAGGTGTGAAAACCCTGCCTCAAGGAGACTTCTGATTTACGCAAGTAAGATTTAGAGCTATTTTATTGCATTTTAAAAATCCAATTTAGATTGGATATAAGGAAGAAATTCTTTACTGTGAGGGTGGTGAGGCACTGGAATGGGTTGCCCAGGGGGGTTGTGAGTGCTCCATCCCTGGCAGTGTTCAAGGCCAGGTTGGACGAAGCCTTGGGTGACATGGTTTAGTGTGTGGTGTCCCTGC
>JBCJKH010046558.1:0-26100 GCA_039877255.1 Loriculus beryllinus | reverse complement strand
CTCAAATCTCCTTAAAGGCGCAATTTTTTCCCCTCCAAAACAAGCTTTCAAATACCTAGTATTACAGTGTTCCTTGACTGGTGCAGCTAAGAGAGTTATCTACGACCTTGCTTCACAAAGTGAATGCCTGGAGTAACCTCCACTTCTGAAAATAACATACTCAGTCTTGAATATTCTCAGCTGTGTCTCTGGGAAACTGAATATGAGCTTATTGCCAGATTCTGATTCTAATAAAGCTAATGGAAATTTTGCCAGTGACTTCAAATAGTCCAGATATTATTCTCAAGGCCAACTCCTATGAAATTATCCCAGTTCAAACCTAGAGCAATTGCGCTGATTTCAGCGAGACTAGCCTGGATTTACTCATCCATCCCGAGCAAAATCCATGAAGTCATAGATCAGCATATGGATGAGCTGCTCCCTGCTCAACTTCATCGCCATTCTTAGAATGCTGGATGGTGGTGGAGTTATGTTTTATGAAAGGGCTGTAATCACAGCTGCAACCTTAGCATTTGACTTTAGGAGTGGGTATGCTCTTTTACAGCGGACAATCTGTTTCACAGTACACAGACACGGTCTGGTACTTCATCAGTGGGGACTGGGTGCGGAGGGAGAGAGAGGTACCTGCACTATCAGGGCTTACTTTCGCTCAGTATTCCAGAAAAAGGGGCGGGATGCTGTAACCCGTTCAAATGAACGATAAGGCTTTTTCAGATTCAGAACAGGTACCACTCCGCTTGTTTTCAGGAGAAATAACCTCATGCTCTAAGTGCTGGGAGCAGTGGCCGAAATCCTCTTTGACGAAGAAGGAACAAGCCGGCGGAGCCGCCGAGGCGGCCGGCGCCGCTATTTAGCGGAGCGCTGCTCCAGCTCAGCAAACCAATGATAACCGACGGGATTGACGCTCCCGAACCTGCTCTGCTCTGCTCTGCCCTGCCCCCCTCCATCCCCCGCCACCGTCCCGCCCGCCCCGCGGGGCCGCGCTACCTGCGCCCTCGCCCGCTCCCCGCCCCGGAGGAGCGGCCGCCCGCCCCACCGAGAGGCGGGCGCGCTGGTGATTTGCCTTTGCCGGCAACAGCCCCGCTCCGGCCAGCCCGCGGGGACCGGGGCTGCTGCCGCCGCAGGAGCCTCTCGCTCGCTCCGTGGCAGGGGATAAAGTTCGCTGCTCTTCCTCTTCTTCCTCCTGCTCCCCTCACACGCAGACCCCGCGGAGCCCCGGGGCAGGGGCATGGCGGACTGACCGCCCGGCCAGGGCGGGCGGCGGCCCCGCCGCACCTGAGCGGGTGAAGGGAGGAGGGAGGCTGCCCCGCTGTGCCCCGCGGGCGGCCATGCGCGGCGGTGGGGCTGAGCGCTGAGCCCCTCTGGCTCTGGCTGCCCCCGCCGACCCAGCCGATAGCCGCCGCGTGGGGGGGCAGGGCTGGAGGGCGGCGGGGAGCCTCCCCGGGGAGAGGGGGAAGCGGGGACCTCGCCTGCCTCCGCCCGGCCGAGCGCCATGCCGCGGCGGCTGGCCTGGCTCTGCTGCTGCTGGGCGCTGCTGAGCGGCGCCTGCCGCCTCGCCGAGCCCGCGCTGCCCGCGGAGGGCGGGGAGCCGCCGCCCGCGGCCGCCTCGGGCTTCCTGTACCGACGGCTGAAGTCGCACGAGAAGCGGGAGATGCAGCGGGAGATCCTCTCCGTGCTGGGGTTGCCCCACCGGCCCCGGCCGCTGCCGCGGGACCCGCCGGCTCCGCCGCCGGGGCGCCTGACGGCGGCGCCGCGCTTCATGCTGGACCTCTACCACGCCCTGGCCGAGGGCGCGGAGGGCACCGCGGGCGCGGAGCGGAGCCGCTCGCCTCCCCCTGCTCCGCCGCCGCCGCTGCCCAGCTCGCAGGACAGCGCCTTCCTCAGCGATGCCGATATGGTCATGAGCTTCGTCAACCTGGGTGAGTGCCGCGGTTAGCGGAGCCCACCCGCACGGTCGGCAGACACCCGCACCTGGGGAGGGGAGGCGGGGGGCTCTTCGGGAAGCGCGGCTGGGTCGGCGGTCCGTGGGGTTTGCGGGGCGAGACCTACCTTGAGCTGCACGGATGTCGGCCAGGAGGGCAGCTCGCTTCGGTGAAAGGCAAAACCTCCCATTCCTCTCGTCAATGAAACAAAACCCCGCAAAACCCGAGGGGGACAAAAAAGAAGGGGGCATGTTATTATAATCTTTATTAATAGCATTTTTGCACTTGTTATGCTGGTATCGATCCGAGTCCGTCATTCAGGATCAAATACACCCTACTCTGGTTTCTGGGCAGCGGAGTCGGGTTCACGCCGGCCCGCAAGCTGCGTTCGCTCCGTGCGAGGTCCGGCGGCTCACAGATGTCTTTCGGGCTGGAGCAAAATACAGTGGCCCCGTGCTACTTTACGTTGTCCCCGTCTCCTCTTTCTTTGAGGAGCTAAGCTAACATGGTGATGAATATGTAATTCCATGTAGGATATTCTGGTGATTGAGCCCAGGAATGTGATAAAAAAACCTGTATCTTGTTGGAATCTTGAAATAAGCTCTGTTAGACATCAACCTGTTCTTCAAACAAGTCGTGCTGTCATCGTGTTACTGCTGTGAAGGGCTCCAAGTTACTATGTCAGTAGGAAAGCCATTAAGCTTTTTAGTTGAAGGAGCCCTCAATACTAGACTGCAATTGTAAAGAAACAGTGTAATTAGATTCAACCTAATGTGGAGAATGAAAATATTTCAGTTGGCAAATTGCAGTTCCTTTTCTAGGGAATTCCTGTGAAGCTCAAGTGTCTTAGCTGGTCGTCTGAAAACTGTCTTTTCACTAATGCTGCCAGAGTTATGTGTCGAAACAGTGACACCTGTGAACAGATTGTCTTGCTTAAAGCAAAATACAAGTTGTGCATTTCTTCATCTACAGCAGTGATAAGTCACTGCAGCGGGAAGTTTCTCTGAGCTCCCAGAACAGTTAGATGTGTTCAATAGCTTTGTGCCACAGTGTATGTGTTCAGTACAAGAGCTGGGTGATTTTTGTACCTGATGAAAATCCTGTGGTATGGTGGAAGTGTCCCGCTTGTGCTGCAAATGGTTGTTGAAAGATTTGTCTATGTTGAGATTGTGGTGACTGCAACTCATGCAGGCACAGCAGAGGTGTCTGGGGTGCTGAGCCCCTGCAGCAGTGCACAGAGCCCTGTGAGCTCCATGTACTGCAATTACCCCTCTCAGGGTCTCAGCCTCCCATTTAAAATAAGCTCAGAGATGTTTACTGGTGCTGCTGTCTCAGAGCTGTGATGCTTTGGATTGAGGCATCCTCAAATCATCCTTCAATGAAGCCAGCGTGATCCTCATTTGGCTTGGGCTCTGGGGTGTTGGAATACCATAAAGGTTTTGCGTCTGAAGAGCAGCTGCTTCTCTTTTTCTCCCCTCCCAATATCCCCACACCTCTCTGTCCTTTGAATACAAAGAGCTGTTGCCACACTGTTCCTTGCCTTGAGAAGTTCCAGGACCTATGCTTGGAGCTGTGAGTTTAAGAAGTATGGTGTTGGCTGTAGATGCCTGTTAGAAGTCCCTGTAGCACATTTTATTTAAAGGATGCAGAGCAAGGTACTTGCAAGGGGCTGGGCAGTACCCGGAGGAACTGATTTCAGGGAGCATGTGGTGTTATAGAGGGTATTTCACTGCCTGCTTTATAAAGCACCAGCAGAGAAGTATTAGACAGTAACCTGAAACTGTGTTTCTTTCGAAAATAAAAACCCTAAAATCATATGATTCAGATCATTTCTGATAATTTTGGATCTAGACGCTTATGTAACAACAAGGAAAATTATTCACGTAATGTAGTAAAATAGCATGATTGAAATGCTAGTTATGAGTCTCAGGAAGTATGAATCAACTGCAGAAATTTCTCATCAACTTCCAAGTTCCGAGTCATAAACCATAATGTCATTTAACGTGATTGTTTGTTACCAGAGTGTTGGCAAATCGAGGGGGTGAGACTGAACATCTGTTCAGCTGTTTTCTGTAGCTCCTCTGATGTGTCAGGGATTTTGGGAGGTCTTTCACATGTATATCGACATTTGCTTTTCCACTAAACAATAATTCATTCTATTGCAATGTAGAAACCAAAGGTGTGATAGGAAAGAGCCAGTCTGTGATCTATTAAAGCAGCCTATTAGATGTAGTCTAGGAAATGCAGCAAGAGATGGTGAGATTACAGCAGAAAGGGGAGGCTCCTGACCTCAAGGACACTGACTGTTCCAATGAAGTGTATGCTATGTGACCCTGAAATCCCACAGTTGGAGTCTCCTTATAAGCAGACACTGCTAGAATTATTTACTTGGGGTTTTCTGCATATGATCAGACCTATAATAACTTCTGCTTCATTAAAATCAGCTTCTGAAGAGCTTTGGCTGTGTTCATAATTAAAAACTTCCCTTTCTACTACTGAAGGGCAGCTACCAAAGTGATGTGAGGAGCCCTTGGTGTTCCCTTGGGATGGGGAGTGTATGGTATTATATGGGTAATACCTGTGTACAGGTGCAGGCTGCCCTGAAGACGTGTGGGGTTGCATGGGTATGAAGTCAGTGCGGGTGACTTACCTTCAGGTGCTGATATTGCCTCTGCTGCAGCCCAGAACATTTGATGCACCTGGTTGTGCTGGAAAGCCATCATATAGGTCAGCTGTGCAGAGAAGTCTTGCTTTGTCCTGAGAGTTTGCAGGTGTTAATGTTCTTTTAAAAGTGCTATTAACTTTTCCAGCCCTGTAGTCCCAAAAGAGTCAGTAGATTGTAATCACTGATCTTAATGTGCAGTGCTCCAGCTCTTCCTGCCTAATGTATATATCCCTTCAGTCTGGGGGTACAACTGATGTGTTTTCTGTCTGGGGAAGGCTATGCCTCCATATGTGCTCAGGGTGCCAGTCCTCCTTGTCGATGTCTTACGAAGCCAAGGGACGTTGGTGAGGTCTCAGGTTATTCAGGCAGCTCAGACTTCTCCCAGGCTCCAAGGTGATGTCCTGGGAAAGTTTCTTTTAAAAATAAAAACAGAAATAAAATTTAAAAAGGCGGCATAGAGGCGTGGATGCTCTCCAGCTGCAGGGAGCTGCTGTCTTACACGAAGGACAAGAAACCTCAGTCTTTGAAGTGCAGAGTTTGGGATTCGTCTTGCCTACCTGGCGATGTCTGCACAGTAGTATGGACTTGGGAGGTATGGGCAGTGATTCCCAGTGGGGCTGACTATAGGGGAACTTTGGGTGTTCAAGGTTTCCAGGAGACGCTTAGCACTTTGTTTTATAAGGCACCTGAAGAGATGTACTGGGGAGTAGAGATAAGTGTTCTGTTACAACTAAAATCACACGTAAGATATAACCAGTTCAGGTAATCTATGTAATAAATTTCATTTATCAGGTCAGATACTAAAAAATAATTTGACAGAAAACATCATCTATCTTCAGTAAATTTGGTCACTATTTCTGGAAGATGATCCCAAAAGTGCCTATTTTGGGTATTTTCATTAGTTTGAGGCACCTGAAAAGTGCCTGTTTCTTTCCATTTCCTACATAGGAAGTTTGAATGCTAGTACACATAAGTAGATGGATATAAGGTGGATATAAGCTGCTGTGGAGCAATCCTGTGTCAAAACGAGGAAGAAGCTTTCCTGGTGATCACCTATGCTATTCCTACCCTGTCATCCACACCAACAGAAAAAAGCCACATGCTTCCCACAAGAAAACCCAAGCAATCCAAACAGAGTCTTTGCAGGTTTCTGCTATTACCCAGATCTGGGGCTGCTGATGGGTGGATAGCTGTGCAGTAAAAGCCTGAACCCACCAAACCCTCCAGAGATAAGTACCATAAAAAGTGTGCTTTTTGGGTCCAATGCCTGGTTATCCACAGTGTTGTGCCTTTTGTAGAAGAGCATGGATTCACTGTATCCCTGTATTTTTGGAGAGAGGGTTTTCCCCTCTAACACAAGACCTACAGGTCTCTTGGGAAGACTTCAGGCAAAAGAATGAGGGAAAAGCACAGCTGTTTGCCAAGCAGTCCTGCAGGCAGTCCTGAAGCTTTTCCATGTGATTAAAGTTGGGATCATGGTAAAAAGCCTCTTTGATCTTTGAATCCCCAGGCCCTAGGCAATCCCTTTCTTCCCTGCAAGACTTCAAGTACCTGCTGGGGCAAGGGTGCTCCCTTTCAGTGCAAAGGAGACACTCAGAGGTCAGTGTAAGGCTTGCTGTACAAATACTCTCTCTCCCGTGGCCTATAACGCAGCACCTTCTGGACGCGATGTCTTCCAAGCAGGCTTTTCATCTTTTTGGCAGCCATCACCTACCAGATTTCCTTCTAGGAATGAGCTTGCACAAATCCATGGCAACTTAGGCGAAAGCAACATGCTTTCTCTCCACATGGCTTTTCACAGGAGGGAAGCAGCACTATGGCATCCTTATGTGTGTTTCTAAAGCAGGTGAATTTTTTCATCTGAGGGATTTGATCAGCCCACCTGTCTTTTTCCTGGTATCATGCTTGCTGTCAGGGGATATGAAATGAGGCAACCAAGATGTATCTGGGACGTTGCGTGATTATATTGATGGGACTGTACCATTCATACTGTCATCCCATCTGTTCATACTCTTGGCCACATGTTGTAAAGGTCAAGACATCTACTCAAAGGGAATAACTGGAGTGTGTGATGCTGCAGATCTGGCTGTGTTGCCAGCTGGCTGTGTACAGCCTTGCGCTCTCGGCGTGCGAGCAGAGTCCTCCACGTGTGTCCAGAGCAGGCCAGTATTAGAACTCATGAAGCTGATGATGGGAATGAGTTTACTGACTTCTGCCAAGCCTTGTATACTGGGCTTCGATGCCAAGACAGATCCCAAGCGTCGGAGAGCAGCCTTACATTTGCTGTTCAACTGTTGCAGCTCAGGGTCCTCATTTATGTCATCTCCTTGAAGCCGTTGTTGTTTGAGAGCTGCCTGCTAGTGTGCAGCTGCCTAATGACATGATTAAAACTGCAAACGGTCCTTTAGTAAGTCCTCAGCTACTCCAGATTCTGAATTCGAGGGACTGCAGTCCTCCTTGTGCCTTTGGCAGGAGCCCTGCAAGATGTACGGCTCCTGGTGAAGCTGTTCTTCAAAACCTGCACTGCTGAAATGAGTGGAGGCTCACATTTATGTAAGGGCTAAGTGTCATCTGGACTAAGCTACTGGAACCAGACCATGTGGCATTAGTAGGACTATTCTCTGTCTTGCGAAAGCTTTTCAGAGCTTGAAAGTTTACCGCCTTATATTTGGGTGAAATGTTGAAGTCTTACAACAACCAACAACAAAAAGTGATTGTAATTGGAAAAAGCCAGGGTTGCCAAAGTAGTCTTGATTGATTTGACTCATATTTTGTACGTGTAAATAGCTGCAAAGTTGCATTTTGAAATACAAACCCAGGTGTGGGGTTTGTTTGAGATTGTTTGGTTTTGGGAAAATAAAAGCAATGCTTCCTAGTTCTTTTCCTCAAACAAGGTTGAAACTAAACCACTTCTTATGAAAAGGTTTTATTTTGGCAATTTTCTTGCAGCTGGACACGGCTTCATCAGAAAATTGCTTGGGCAGCTCTTTTGAATGTCTTGTGCTGAGCTCCTGCAGGGACTTCTTGCTGGAGGCTCGCATCTCTGCTGAAGAGCTATAGGTCTTGCCTGGTCTAGCCTGGTGCATCGCAGTAGTGACGTGCTCTCTTGTAGTTTTAAATATAAACTTTTAAGTGGTGTTTGTGATTTAGGAGGAAGGAAGGTGGTGTTTAGACTTTCCATGCTGCAGAGACATGATTCTTTTTAAGTCATCTTGCCTCATGGCTAACTTGGCAGGGGTTAGAGTAAGGTACGAGTTACTTAGGACGTAAACAGTCCCACCGTGTGTTTCTTCTGCTGTATCCCAGCAGTTGCACAGTAATGCTGTCAAGTACAGTCTACCTGCTAATCATTTAGTGTTTCCATGCCACCATTTATACAGTGATGTGAAACAGAGAGCAAGCACTAATGCCTGCTAAAACAAATAGAGATTCCCATTTGTTCTAGCAGGCATCAGACCTCAGAGCCTGAAGGACAGGTTAAGGACCAAAAACTCTTATGTGCACTGGTAGGGTGCATGGAATTTTTCTATTCCACTGGGGCAATGGTTTTAAACTGAAAGAGGGTAGGTTTAGGTTGGATATAAGACAGAAATTTTTTACAGTGAGAGTGG
Source organism: Loriculus beryllinus (assembly GCA_039877255.1). Lineage (NCBI taxonomy): Eukaryota > Metazoa > Chordata > Aves > Psittaciformes > Psittacidae > Loriculus > Loriculus beryllinus. The sequence continues at coordinate 17,902 of JBCJKH010046558.1, read as the reverse complement.
TGAGGTCCTGGCACAGGCTGCCAGGAAAAGTTGTGAGTGCCCCATTCCTGGAAGTGTTCAAGGTCAAGTTGGATGAGGCCTTGAGCAACCTGGTCTAGCGAATGATGTCTCAGCCCATGGCAGGGGGTGTGGACTGGACTATTTTTGAAAATCGCTTCCAGCCCAAACCACCTGTGATTCCAAATGTGGAGAGAGCATTTGGGACTGGGATTCTCTATCTGTGATACACCACGGGTGAGGGGCCATGTGTGAAAACGTTCAGCAGGCTGTTTCCAGCTTTTTCCAGCCATAGTTGGCAGAGGATGAGGAGTAGTGCCTCCTGCCACCCTGTCTGCAGCACTTGCAACAAGGGTGGCCGGCACTAGCACCCCAAAAAGGTGCCTGCCCCCCAAGAGCCACACGGGGCCCATGCTTTGGACCCAGAGCAGGCTCCCAAGGCGATGGCTTGGGGAAGGGCATAGGGCTGTAGCTGCCACAGGGCTGTTGCAGGAGAAAAAGCTTAATTAAAGAAACAGCCCCTCTGGGACTGAAGGTGTGTTTAATATATCATGTTGGACTTTGATTCCTAAAACCTGCTATGGATTTGGGCCAGTATTTCCAAACTTTCAGATACTTAACAGCCTTGTAGTGAGTGGATTTTGGGGCTGGTTTTTGTTTGTCATATTTGTGGTGGGTTTTTTTGTTGTTGTTTTGGGTTTTTTTTTCCTTGGTGATGGCATGAGATTACTTTTTGTTGTGAAGGGCACAAAGATTTTGACAGCACTGCCTTCAGCTCTTTTTATTTTATGTTGCAGTGTTCATCATAGCACAATGACAGAATTGAATCAGTGGTAGCAACACTGGGATTTTTTTTGGCAAAAAAGGATAATGTAGACAGAGCTGAAGTGTTCTGCTAACTAAAACAGTAGCTGTATTTTCAGAGAGCTAGACATGACTGTTTTGATCCAATGTGGTGTTAATCACAAGAATACATAACTGCTTTCCTATGAACTTTCCCCTTAAAAATATCCAATGATATCACCTGATGTTTTGCATGAATGCTCAGTATAACCAGAATTTAGAACAGCTGGCTCCATATAAACGTGGAATATTCGTAGGTAAAATATTAGTGTATAAATAAAAACATTTTGAAAGTGAAAACAGAAGCACAGTATTTGAAATATACTCAGCGTGCAGATGTACTTTGTGGCTTGAATAGCTTTGCAAATTCATCAAGACAGTGTTAACACTTGTTCCAAAGAAGTCAAATTTCCCTACAGTAAATGAGAAAGCGTTTTTCAAACAGTGTTCCTAAGTTGTTATTCCATGTATTTTAATGATCATTTGCAGAATGAGACATGCAAGTTAGCTGTTTGAAGCCTCCCTTTAAAGAGGATATATTTGATCAACCCAGAATCTTAATGGTAGCAAATTGAGAGCCACAATTTCTTTTATCCAGTGCAGCTGTAAAATATGCCGTATTTAAAGCATGCACGCAAATGTTCCTGGTGAGGTGTGCTGCTGTACGCAGGCGCAGATGCCGTAGTCTTATCTTGTCACTGCATTGCGTTCACGTGGCGTATATGGTGAAGGTATTAGACATTCTGTTTGTACAAGGGCTAAGGAGTGACATAATGTCTATTGAAGCACAGGCGTTTAGCTCCACACCAGGCAACAAGGCACACTTAAAAAATGAGAGCAGATTAGAGCTTGTGGGCAGGTTTTGATAGTCACACCCGTAAGCCAGGAGGAACGAGTTTGCAGTTTTGGTGTGAAATGGAGCTGCTTTCTTACATCCTTGTGTCTCCTGGGCTTTTCAGACCATTTGATAGATAAATCTGGGAGAGTAAAGCTGTGAGCAATCAATCCCAGTCCTCTTACAAGGAATAAAATTGTCCAAATGAGTTGGAAAAATGTTGGGCTGTTACAGGCATGTACCAGATGCAAAAGACTTCTCTGCCTCTAGCTTTGTAAACTCTGTAATAAAAGGTGTTTGGGTATGAACACTTACTACAGCGTAACTTCCATTTTTTTCAAACTGTGTTAAAAGTATCTGGGTTTAGGCTCTTTACTGGGGAATAAAGACATTGTTGCAGCTTTAATTCTTTGTGTCACAGTGGTGCAAGCTCCCTCTGGCTGAATCCAGGTGAGCAGAGGTTGAAGCAGCAGTCTTTAATTATCAGAGACTCTGCAGGAAAAAAAGGAGGAGGCGTTTTCTGTCACTTACCATACCCTTCCCATTCATGTTTCTTCTCTTCTAATGCCCACACTGGTGGTGTACTCCGTTTTAGCTGTGATAAACATTTCTTGGTGCAGGAATAGGTCTTGTAAGCTTTTAATATACCTGTGTCTTCATCATGATACCAAGGCCAGTTCTTTAATGTGGAATCATACAATGGTTAGGGTTGGAAATGGCTTAAGATCATCTGGTTCCAACTCCCCTGCCATGGGCAGGGACACCTTCCACTAGATCATGACTAGTGACAGTCAGCCTGGCCTTGAACAATGCCAGGGATGGGGCATTTGCAACTTCCTGTTCAAGCACCTCACCACCCTAACAGTAAAGAACTTCTTCCTTGTATCTAACCTAAAGCAGTGAGAAGCTTCTCTGAGGGCATTGTTCTGTATGCACAATTTTGGTGCAAAATGGTAGTAGAGTCCTAGAATTTAAGCATGGTATGAAATTGTCACTTGAAAATCTAGACAGAGGTTTGATCCACAAGTACAGAATCCAGGTACTTGACTTAAACAGTGGATCTTGGAGAAGATACCCTTCGTTTTAGAAACACAACAGTTTCTTGCCCACAAACGGTCATCCTGAGACTGCATTTCAAGAACGCAAACCCTTTTGCTTAATTATTGTAACATCAAACATCTTTGACATGAAAGGGACTAAGCAGTGGCTATGTAAGATAATGACTTGTTTATAAAAATAATTTAAACAGCATATGAACAGGATAAACATGCATGTCCTGCCAAAATTCACTGTATGTTCTGCAGGCTTTGGTGATTGTGAATCTCTTGGCTTGCTCTTTCAATTTCTTTTTGGTTTTTTTCTTCTTAACCCACAAAGACATAAAGGCAGAGGGAGAAGGGAGTGAAGAAAAAGGGAGACATAAAATTGTTTAGGGAAGTTCTAACTTATTGTGCTATGGAAGAGAAAATACTTTTGCTTAACACACTACAGTGGGGATTTTTATTCTGAGATGTCTGTGTCTTGTCTCTTGCATATGGTAGTTTTTACACTTTAATGATTGTAGCAGCTGTCCTGTCCAAAAATGTGCCATTCTGCAGAATGTGTAATGCTTGTTACTTACTAGACAATGTAAGAATACTGCTCTCTCTGATTCAGGACCTCAAAGCACTTCATAAGTATTGAAGTCTCACGTCGTGCTCTGACAAACATAAATTGTTACTATACTCTTGTCCAAATGGCTAAGCTGAGGCTTGAAGAGCGTGACTGGACCGGGGACGTGATGAGGTCTCTGAAATTCTTGCTTCTAGTCCTGTGATCTAACTGTGAAACTGAACTCTGTGTTACCATCCTAGCAGGTCCCTAAGCGGCCTGTGGAGTCAGTGGAATAGTAGCGTCTTATTTGGTGAAACCTGCCCTTCCTCAGGTTGCAGCATCTGTCAACTGGAGACCATAGGTTCTCACCTGGCTTAGGCTTTAGTACATCCCATTCGTGTACCTTGCTCATTCATGTTGCTTAGTCTGAGCCTTCTGCAGCCGTGCTCTGTTAGAGATATGGCCCCTTAGGCAAGCTTGCAAACAGCAAACACCTCTGATCTTTGTGGGTGCTACCCACAAATGTGGGTATGTGAATATGTGTGGGTATGTGGGAATGTGAATTTCCACCAGACGTCACAGAAATCACAGAATTGTTTGGGTTGGAAGGGACCTCTGCAGATCATTGGGTCTAACCCCACAGCCAAGGCAGGGTCACCTAGAGCAGGCTACACAGGAAAGCATCCAGGCAGGTTTTGAATGTCTCCAGTGAGACTCCTGGGCAGCCCGTTCCAGGGCTCTGCCACCCTTAACATAAAGAAGTTCTTTCTCACGTAGAGGTGAAACTTCTTGTGTTTTAGTTTATCCTGTAAGTGTAGTTTCCCCCACTCCCACTGTATGAATCGTCCTTCCACCTGTGTTGTGGTGTGGACTGGTAAGATGAACCTCGTGCTTGGTGTTGAAACCGTCCCTGGGGTTTTCATCCCGTACCTTGACTTCCAGCACCTTGAATTCCTCCAGCTGCATTTTCTTAGCATGTGTTTCTGCTGGAGTGGGACAGTGACTGGGTGCTCAGGAGGTTCTTCTGCCCAGCCAGGTCTCTGCAGCTCCATCAGGTATCTGTAGTCCTATGGGAGCAGACACAGCTTTGAGCAAAGCCATGGGCTCTCGCCTGCCTTAGCCCAGCCACCCCACAGGTCACTTGCACATGTTTCATGGAGAGGTGTGATCAAATGCCCTCCCATTTGTATATGATGCCTACTATTTGCCCTAAGTGGTATCTTCTGGAAGAGAACAGCTTTTCCTTTGTGGTCTCTGACTGAATGGTGTGGGAGACACTTGGGTACAGTGGATGGTAGCATGAGCATGAGAGCAGTCTCTGGTTTTATGTGTGTGCTGAAGTGTGGTACATTGGTGTAAGCAGGCATCCCAAAGGAGCTGGATAGGAAAAATTAAAGCAGTCAGAGGCTAGCACATTTTTCACTTGAAACTATTGGAAAGCCTAGTAAAGGTTTGTCTGGCTTCTGGTAACATCCATGGTAATGGTGATGTCCATGCTGTGGGGTGGTAATGTTTTTTGGTGATGTCCATGCTGCAGAGTCATAATGCCTTCTGATAGTGTCTGTACTTCAAGAAAGGTAATACTAGGTAGTCTTTTGAGTTAACTGATAGTTTTGTTGAGAAACTCCAAATAAAAATGCAGTGTAATGGCTGAAGGCAGTATAATGACTCCTTTATGTTTCAGGAGCTATTGGGATTGGGTCTGCCTGATACTTTTGCTATTGCTAGTCTCAGTAAAAACAATTTTATGGGGTCCCAAAACAGTCTGTTGCTTCTGGCAGCCAGAGAGCTGGCAGTCCCGACTCACTGAGGCTTGAAGAGATAGTTCATTAATTCATGGCACTTTCCAGAATAAACATGGCAAACCTCCTCTGAAATAACAGACGGTAAATTCTCCTTGTCACTCAAGACTGCACATTTGTCTTCAGAAAGGGGCCGTGAAAGAAGCTGTCCATCTCCTAATGAATGAGAAAATAAATAGAAGAAGAATTGTGCATTGTGTCATGCTTCACATGGCGAAGCTTCGGGGTGGAATAACAACAAACCTTTCCTTCTGTCTTATCCCTGTTACATGTGGACCTAAACCAAGCAATGCCCACTGGGCAAGCTATCAGATGGAGTAAACTTTCATAGCTCTTCGGCAAGGCTCCCTGGGGGGAACAACTGCCTTTTTTACTTCTTTGACTCTTTTTGGGAAGGAGGATTTCAGCACCTCTCAGCTTTGGGCCCTCAGGAATGGGACCCTCTCGTTTCTCTGTGCTGTGAGACTTGTAAAGGTTGCTACAAGCTTGGGTTGCTTGGAGCGCACAGATGTTTTGTGCAGCTTGTTATTTTCTATGTTGGAGGTTATGAGTCAGATTACTGTTACCAAAATGTTTATGTGAAATCATTTCTGAGTCATATATTTGCATCATATACAACCTGTCTGACAATCAAAACATTCAGTGCTCAGCTAATGATTATACTAAGTTTTCCAACACTCTACTCCAGCATAACATAATTACATGGCGAAGTGCAATATATTACTTTGACAGGGTTCTTCATGCATCTTGTGATGTCAGAAACATCATCATTGCTATTATTTGAAATTATCAGAGAAATATGGACTTTGTTTGCACGAAACAAAGTTAAGAATAGTGAGAGGCAGTCCCTCAGAAACAAAATGCCTTGCAAATGTTCCTGGAAATGGGGTTTTTCCATCTCCGAGAAAACATATTTCAAGAAGTTGTATAGTGGTTTCAACCTTGTTCTCTCAAGAAACATGCTTGATCAGGACTTACTGGTGAATTGACAGAATAGTTGTGGATATTTAAGTGGAGAAATTGCTTGGCGCTCAGGATTCGGCATTTGCCCTGGGAGGCTGTTTGGTAGTTTCTGTAGAATACATTTTATAAGATAGAACTGGAGTATTTTTAGCAGCGTAGAAGACATAAGCAGTCTGTAAACTGCAACTTAATGCATGCTTTGTTTATCTCTAGCGTAAATAGGGATTGCTTACAGAAGTATTCTGGATAATTAGGGCGAACATTTAAAATTGTATTTACCTTCAGCTGTGTGAGAACTAGGGTAGGAGTATTTGTGGCCATGTTCCAGGGAATTCAGTAACTCCTTTTTAACTGTTTATCCTAGAATGGGATGGGAAAAAACAAAGCACCTCCCCCCGCCCCCCCCCCCAAACTGTGTGCTAAGGAAACAGTAAAGTAGATGAAAAAAAAGTAGGGGCATAGGGCTGCTCTTTTGTTTGCTTTTTAAATAGCTAACAGTGAAAAAGCATATGGATATTGAAATGGAGAACAATTTTAGGGCTGACTTGTCTAAATTTGGTTTGCAGTCTTTTGGAATTGGCTTTGGGAGCTCAGTTAAAAGTGTGAAGGGCACTGGCAGGTCCTTTTAAGTATAAAATATCATTACATTTCATCACTCTTACTGAACTGTCAGTATGCAAAATGCAGTATGGATTATGATGACATTCTTTACGTTCCTAGTGAAAACAGTATGGACAATATAGTTTTGGACTTTCCTGGCTACAAGTGTCTGTCTGAACTGTGCTTAGTAATTAGAGAGTCCACGTTTGGAGCAATAAAAAGCATCCCCACGCAGTGTTAGCGAGCACCATCTCTGCTGATGTACTCTTCTTGGCCAGAGTTAGTGGCAAATACATAATTGGACTATGAGGACCAATATATTGTGAAGTGTAGTGGAAAATGCCAAAAAAAAATTTCAGTTGGATGGAGTCCATTTGTCCTGTGCTAATTTCTAGCCCTGTAAACAAACACAGCTGCTGAGCGTAGAATCAGTGCTCGGAGTGGTTAAAAACAGTGATGCATTGCTAGTGAGATCACGGCAGAAAAAATATGTAACATATGAGGCTGCAGTAAGGATCAAGACTATCCTCAGCTCTGATTAATTGTTTCTATTTGTATATTTTCATCAGTTTATGATGTTGTAGGGTAACTGGAATGTAAAGATGGCTTTTTAATATCCAGACCATTCAGCTGAGACAGTTGGAGTATTAAGTTTTGGTAAACTGGTTGTGAACTTTTGTAAAAAGGGTCTGAATTGGTGGCCACTATGTATATGTTTGTATTTTATATTTCTCCTTTTCATATCAATATGTTATTGATTTGGTCATCTGAGCTTTATTGTTGTTTGGTTATATATATGAAGGATCCATCAGGTTGATTTTTCCTATAATTTCATCTTCATTAAAATGTCTTTAGAAGTACTGCAGTACTGAACAAGGGACATAAGGCTTCAAACATTGGAAACCTCAGGGCCAAGCCTGCTAGGTCACTGGCAAAGTGGCAGCACTTACACTGTAATTTGTCTTGTGGCCCAGTTATATGTTTTGACATCCCTGAGCTGACTAATTGCTCTGGGGAAAAAGAAGAAGAAAAGAATGGTCTTGGTTACTGTAGTAGAAAAGACAGCTTCTAACCTTTTCTGTCCATTGCATCAATTGTTTAGTGACTGCTGCATTGTTGTCCCCAGATCTAGCAGAGTAGGGGTTCTGTGGCTTGACACAATGCAATTACGTAATGTGCTTGACATCATAGAATCATAGAATCATAGAATCGTTAGGGTTGGAAAGGACCTTAAGATCGTCTAGTTCCAACCCCCCTGCCATAAGCAGGGACACCTCACACTAAACCATGCCACATAAGGCTTCGTCCAACCTGGCCTTGAACACTGCCAGGGATGGAGCACTCACAACTTCCTTGAGCAACCCATTCCAGTGCCTTTGATTACAACTGGATAAACTCTGCCATGAAAAAGCATGATGGGTTTAACAGTGAGCAGCTAGCTGTCCAGCTGCAGCTCACCACCTGATCATAACAGCTGGGTTAAAAGGTTGCAGACCAGGCAAAGTGGGTGACTGCCAGAGAGAACAGGGTTTACCTCAAGGAGACTCTTTAGGTACAGTTGATTAGAGAAGTGCTTTGGGAACAGTCTGAGAAAAGCCTTAGGTATTCTGGCTGGGAAAAGAATGAAGAGTACTGGATTTTTAAGGCTTCTGTTGCGAGCCACTGAAGGATATCAGATGTAGGCAGCAGGCCAAGGAGCTAGGGCCTTTGCAGGCTTCCTTACTTCTGGAGTAAGCCTGGGAATACTGAACTATTTGGGTACTGTCTACATTCTTCTTGGGCTTCTCATGAAAGTAAATGGTGCTTAAAAAGGAAAGTACCAGACAGAGTTAAAAATTTAACTCTAGAAAATTACATAGAGTACCATACACTTGAAGAGTAATAAGTGAAGGATCTGTATTCAAGGAAAGGGAAGTGAAATGGGCATCTGGGTCATAAGTCTGACCTAAATAGAGAGGAATAAGAGAAATCTAAGCAAATGGATTAATGCTAAGCATATGTTCACCAAAGGTGGATATGTAAAATTGACCTGACTTGGAAAAAAAGAATGAATTTTAATAGACAGAAGAAAAGCAGAGCAGCTATGTAACTTCAAAAAAGCAGTTGATATGGAGATTGATGAAACAATTGAAAGGTGGATAATATGTGCTTCAAGGAGAAATCAAAATAGCCTGGGCTGACAAGAAATTACTAGTGCTCTGTGAGGTATATCTTATTTACTATTGTCACTTCATAGTCTTGGCACACAAGTATGCTGATGTTACAAGAGTATGAGACAACACTACCATAAAAGAGGAGCAGAGTATTGTACAAGAACAGTTACATTGGACTATCAGAAATGGAATATTTTTCTCTATGTTCCAAGTGCAAGGCCATAGCTGAGGGACTCTGCACTCTTCAGAGAATTGGAAGAGGAACCCGTGGGAGCTCATCATCAGGAAACTGGAATAGAGAGAGGATTGATTGTATAATGTCCAAGTGTTGTCACTGGGTACCTGAGACACACTTGTGGAAAAGATGCACAGTTCTTCCTGTGAGAATCTTCCCAGTAGGCACAGAAATATTCCTGCTGTATAAAAGATGTTAATTAGACCTCATCTTGAATACCATCTACAGTTCTGATTTCAAGAGAAATTAAACCAGTAATGGTATTACAGCACCTAAAGGTACTGCAGTTTTACTATAGTACAATTCCAGTACCTGAAGGGGGCCTACAACAAAGCTGGAGAGAGACATTTTACAAGAGCATGTAGTGATAAGACAATGGGGAATGACTTTAAACAGAAAAAAGGCAGATTTAGATTAGATATTAGGAAGAAGATCTTTACTGTGAGGGTGGTGAGGCACTGGCAGAGGTTGCCCAGAGAAATTGTGTATGCCCCATACCTGGCAGTGTTCAAGGCCACGTTGGATGGGCTTTTGAGCAACCTGGTCTAGTGGAAAGTGTCCCTGCCCATGGCAGGGGTGTTGGAACTGGATGGTCTTTAAGGTCCCTTCCAACCCAAACCATTATGTGATTACTCAGATGACTGTGGAAATGGAAAGCCATCTTGTGAGGAGACTAAAAAAGATGTGTTTAGTCTATCAGAGCAAAACTGATCTGAGAAGGGATGTGATTGCTCTCTATGAATACATCAGGGAGGGTAAAGAACTAAGATGAAGTACAGTGCTTGCACAAGAGCAAATGTATATAAAGTAGCCTTCAATAAATTCAGTCTGGAATTAAACAGAAGTTTAAACCACCAGAGGAAAGAGTTTCTGAAACAGAATTTCTATAGGAGTATTGGGATTTAAATTCAATTGATTTTAAAATGGAACTAGTTCATTTCAAGACAAGATCATACCACAGAATGCTTATTCCCCTGATAACCAAGAAGATGCCTTGAAGTATTACAAGCTCCCCAAGATTCCATGGTGTCTGACTATATTCCAACATCGCAGTTCTACCATATCAATAATTCTGAGGCTGAGCAGGGAGAAACAGTGATCACCAGCACAGGCTTCTATTATCACCAACCTCCAAATCTAATTGCCAAAAATTTATAGTATGTGCCGTTTCTTAGGAGAATCTTGAAATAGTTGGTGGTTGTCTGAGCTTTGCCAGCATGTGCCAGAGTTCTTGATTTTAATGATTGACATACCCATAGCAACAGCATTTCCTAATGTTGGTCAGTTATTTTGAATCACACTCAGTTCAGGCCAAACTAAAGTAAACATTGATAAGAATAATTTAAACATCTTGTATAATTTCAATTAGGTGACAAAGTCACAAAGTTTCTGTTCATTTGCCTTACAGCAGAAATATCAAATACGTGCCTCAATTTTTTTCTGTTCTCTATGGTGAGAACTACCCAGGTGACACAGTTTTTGAACTTCTGGGTTGAAGTTCCAACTCTCTGGGAAACTGCTTTCAGTTTTCGCTTCTGGAACAGCACCTTTTTTCATGCAGTCAACCAGTATTTAGGGCAGGGGTAATGAGTTCAAATTCAAAACATTTTCTCTCCACTGCACTGTATCTTTCTCAGTGACTTTTCTCAGGTCTTCAGTCAGAGGAGATTTTTATTTTCATGCCGCTGAAAATGTCATGTTCATGCTCTGTACGCCTAGTTCTGATAATACCAGATGTCCTTTAGAATAGCTAAGCACTACCTGCATGGTAAACCCTGCTTGGGAGATTGCTAAATTAAAAGTAAATTAATTGTTAACCTACAGTATGATACAGTGTTGTTTAATACCACAGGAGATTACATTCACACTTAGTTACATTACACACAGAACCCTGCTTTTCACATAAACAGGATCTTTGCCAACCATTGCTTATACAAGCAACTTAATGAGATTAGTACATGCAAGTCACTGCTGGTTTTGATCAAGACAGTACAGTGGTGACCCCCTTGAGCTAATAGTGGATGTGTGGTGAGCTGATGATAAACCCTGAGTCTGAGAGGTTTCATGGAAATCAACTGAAGTGTTATACATTCTTCTTTCACATTTTTAAAGTTATGACTAGATATTAAAGACATATTGGCATATGACAGTCTTGCACAGAGATATGAATAGATATTTAAAGTAAGATTCATTTAAAGAAAACTTATTAACTCTCAGACTCTACACAGGCTAAACATTTTTTATTTCACTTTAGTAAACCATCCTTATGTTTTGTACTGGTTTAATGCTACTTTTTCTAATTCTAAAAATATAGCTTGAGTATTCAAAACTGTAAAGAATTGTAGCTCTAACAGTTAAATACAGTCGCGACTGCAAATAGCAATTTACGAAAAGCAGTATTTTCAGGGCACATAAAATTAGGAAATTAAGGAGACAGTTTGATTTTGTGCTATTCCAAGTCTAACTTAACACTCTGAAGAGTCCAGCTGGATATGCATTGTGTCATCCAGCCATCCATCTTGCTGTCCACCAGCTACTTTCAAACTGCTTGGCTCTAGAGAAGCCAAGTTCCATTTTAGATTTGTTTTATATCCTAATTTAACTTCTTTGCCTGTTGATAAAACACAAAAATGCACTGATTTACAGTTCTTATAAGCCTTTTGAAATAAACACGACTACAGAACTTGTAAATCAAGAAAGCCATCTTCCCCACCGTGGTACAAGTGAATTTCTTGTAGCTTGCTTCATGAAGGTCTGGAATTCATAATACACCTTATTGCTGACAGAGAGTGGATTTCTTACATTTTCCATGCTGTTTGCAGCACTTACCAATAGCCGGGTCTGTACGTATTGCAGTGTGGTTGCAAAGGAAAAAACTGCTACAAACACCTGCTTCCACATATTCTGTGGAAATTAAGGGTTCAAATAGCAGTGTAGCACAACTCTACCCTACCAACACAAGGGGTTCTGGTATTGGAAGTAGAGTATCAGAGGCAGACCTTTCCTGAAGTGCCATCCTCCTGCTCCAATTGTCTCATGGACTCAAAGCAAGGTCTTGTAAAACTATACTATATATATGTTATCCTGAAGTCTTCAGCACAGTATATATTGAGATAAGTGGAATTAAATTACTAGGCAAGCAGTCTCCCTATAGTGTCTGGAGTTAGCATGATTACTGTACAATTCATATTTGCCTTTGTGTTTTGTCTTCCTGGTAAATCAGGGACTTAGTTTTTTTCTTAGCTATTTCTTCCCTCTGAAGCTTCCTTCTGAACTCTTTGGGATCATTACAATGTAGATTGATGCAGACAGCCTACACTGTAAATGGAAAAGGCTGATTAAGTTATTATGTGATGCCTCTGTTAAGCAAGGATTATCCTCTTGAGCTATTCTAGAGCACTTTGTAATAACATAGTTTTAAATAGATACGAGCCCAAGTGATAAAATTCAAATGAGGATCCAAAGCTTTTCTTCCTGAAATTTGTAGCATTCAGATCCAGGTTTTCTTCAGGAACACATTAAGGCAACCAAGGACACTCATTGCACCAGGGTATGAGGGCATCACTCAGCCTTTTTATACAATTGTGTCCTTGTTTGAAAAGGATCCCTTCTCTGCTACTAGGGAGAAAAATGTAGAAGCAAGGTGATGGGAGGAAGAAAACATCTCAGGAAGAAATACAGACTCCATCTCCCAGAATTAGTACCTAAAACAATTTCCACCATTTAACTGGGAAAGACAAAAGTTATTTTTAAACCATATACGAATGTTTACTGCTACATATTCCACATGATTTTTTGTGTATTTACTCCATTTTATGTGGGACACTATTTAGGCTGTACTCATTCATTAATTCTAGCCCTTCCCAGTCTAAACTTCTCAAACGAGTCTAAAAACCTGTAAAAGTACTTAAAAATGAAAACATGTTCTTATAAGAAAATTTATTCCTTCATGAATAAAATTGCTGTGAAAGAAATAAATTATAGAGCATTAACAGAATAAACAGACATGATAAACAACACTGCTAATTAGCTTGCTTAGTCATACTTGTATATTTTGATAATAGTTAATCACATTACATTACTGTAAAACCATAGCAGTATTTGTAATGTCATCACAGATTTTTATTTCAGAAGGGAGCTTCATGTCTCCCAAACACCTAATACAAAATAATTTCTAATTAATAATTCCTTCAGAGTAATTATAATCAGCAATATGAATGTGGGGAAACTAATGAATTAGGGAGAAAACTACATTTTGTTTTTGGCTCTGTATGCTAGAATGATTTACAGTTCTTTCTGCTTACACTGGTAATGGCTATAATTTAATTGCAACAACTTGAAGAAATGCTCCTTTTCCACCTTACTAATTCTATTTTTCCTGAAGCTGTCATTGCATTTACACTCAGAAACTGAGTTAAAATAATAGCTGCAAGAGGTTATGAGAGAAAGGGAGATAGCAGATTCACATTCTGCAATGGAGCCTATACTGAAAAGCTGGCTTCAGTGGTCTTGCCTCTGCAAGATACACTGTGAGCTACTCATAATGAATGTTGCCTCTCAGCCCCCTCCTCCTACTATATTTTGATATGGTGACCTGTACAGTCCAGTAATTCATTCGCTGAACTGTGTTTCCCAGAAAGACCTGAAGGACAGACAGGGGAGCTCATCATCCGCTGCAAGAGTCTGATTCTCAGCCCTGGGATGCAGAGAACAAGCTCTTTTTGAAAGCCATTACCCTGGGACAGTTTTGCCTCTCCCTGCCATTATTTTCCATGCCCTCACGTGTGCCTTAAAAATTTCTTCACTAGAATAGGATACTATGACCCGAAAGGCTTTGCACCTTTCTTTTAAGACATGTGAACTTTTGCTTTGGATCTTACTAAAATCCGTGTGGTGGGATGATGGATGGTCTTACCAATACAATGGCTTGGCCACAGATTAGATGTGTCAGGCACATTCACACATATAAAAAATTTACTCAGTCCTGAAGATTTATTTCAGGGAATGCACAGGCACTGCTCAAAACTAGTGCTCTTCAAACAGAAACACAAAGAATAGTCAGGATGTGAATTCTGGGCAGATCACCTGACTGTGCTTTGTTTCTGTGGAAAGCAGACAGGCTGCTACCATGCTGCTTTTGGAGTCAGTGCTTTCACACAGTAAAACCTCACATTACCTCAGTGTAAGTTCTTCTAAATGTCCAGTTTAATATTTTGCAAAGTGTCTCTTAGTCTGTATGTAAAGTCTTCTACTTTGAAAAGCCTCCAGTTTACTGTGGAAGTGGCAAAGCTATGAAAGTGGGTATGGGCACTGTAATGTCATCTGTGATCTGGAAAGACCAATTACTGAATAAGTGTAATGTTTGGATGTCAGTTTTGCTGTGCTTGGTCCTAGAGTTTGTATGCAATTGCTGAAAGGCAGAAATAACAAAAAATACCATTCAGGTGACATGACCTGCATTATTAGGAACATCCAAACACATTATGGGCTTTAATTCCAACTACAAAATACACTACAAAGGCTCAGCAAACCAGTAACCCCACCCTTTTAAAAAACTGAATTACTCTGTGGCAATGACCATCCCCCAGCTACCATGTAAGCTGGTCTTAACTGGCTTTTTAAATCATAGCCAAGATGCTGTCTGAGTGGTGCTCAGTGCAGGATGGCAGAAGATGTAGGACAGGGCAGGAGGAAGCCAAAGGGACTTATTGTGGTTACATCTGTCATCTTGTTCTTAGGGCTGCAAGCTGATTTGGCTCTTTAGGCCGCTTCAGAGTTTCTCTGTGTGGCACCTAGATGCCCATGTCTGCAAGGAATCTTTCAGCACACTGCTAGATCATCTTAAAAGCACCAGATCAGATGCCAGGACCCATGAATTTAAAGCAAGTTTGAAGATCATTAGCATTTTTTAATAGTATATGTGAGAACAACTAATGCATTTTACTTTCTGATTCCTGAAATATTCTATGTTGACATCCATGGACGTAAAAATTTTGTCTTGTGGTTTGCTTCACTGTTTCTAAAACAATGTTTCCTTTCAGCATGGCTATTCTCATCTTTAAATGTATTATTTCTGCTGAGACATCAGTTTTGATTAGAGTTGGCTTCCTAGCCGAAGGTTCTGAAAAAGCAGTCTGGACTGCCAATGAGGCTGTGATCAGAATTGTTCTGTCCTACTAGCTACCTTACAGTGTGCCTTTTTGTATTTATCAGAAGCTGCTAAACCCCAAAAACATGGTTTTCATATATATCTTCTCAATATATGCAAAAGTAGCATAAGCATAAAGTATATTCACTTTGGTTGCCGTATTATGTTTTCAAACCAGTATTAGAATATGGAAGAATATTAGTACTGATTTGAGAGAGTATGATTCATTTGTCTTCTCTCCCCCTTGACTCTCACCTGTGTACCCTGGCTCTGATACTAGACAATTAAACCCTTTTTTACTCCTCAGGGATTCCACATTCCCCCCTGCTTTTAAAAATCAGAGTAATGTCTGCTACTTCCTGGTCAGCCTGGGGTGTTTCTTCTCCAGTCCTTACCACAGGACTGGTAGACCTTCACCTGGGAACATCAGGTAGGCAGTAAGGGGACTAATGGGCAGGTCTAGGGAAGGAGAAGCTGCAGGGTGTCCTGTTTGGGGGAGGCTTTGAGTTGTCCTGTGACGATTACAGCTGGGTTCAGCCAGCTCTAACACCTACCTGAGTCATGACTCAAAGCTGCAGCCAGGCAGGGGAGCCTCTGGCACTCTGGCTCATGTGTTTGAGAAAGAATGGCAGCTGCCAGAGACAAGAGTCATAAGAGGAGATCTGTGAAGAAACGTATCTTGGAAATGGAAGGAGAAACAGAAGGAGTGTGTGGAAGAGGATAACACAGATGCAGTCTTGGGAAAAGGTGAGTCACGCCAGAGCAGGGGCCTCCCTCAGGGTTTGAATCTTTGACACTCCTCAGGGACTACAGTCCATGGAGGCAGTCCAGAGCAAAGGGAGACAATTAAGCAAGAAGCAGCAGATGGAAAACCTTACTCACACAACCCCAACATCCTGCACCTCCCACCACCTCACCAAAGGATTTGGGAGGGATGAATGTATTGCACAGCAAAACCAAAGGAAATGGAGGCTAGGAAGTGGGGAGAAGAGGTACTTAACTGAAACAGTCTGTTTGCTTTTGACAGAAGTGAGAGTTTTACCAGCCTTATTAGGAAAGAAAAAAAGGTTTCCTTCTCTTAGCACTCATTTTATTTTCATTTATTCCCAATGCCTTTGTCCATTAATAAGTTTTCTGCAAGAACAAAACCCAGATTGTATTCTTACCAAGGGTACTGACACACTTTAGTCAGGGAGTCTAGCTCAATATAGCTCAGGAGCAGAGGAGGGCCCCAAAGCACAAAAGTCTTGTGGATTTTGGGAAAAGTCTTATTTCATTAGAAAAATCTTGTGCCATTTTTTTTTTTCCTCTGTGAAAACCAGATAAGTTTTTTCAATGGAAAATTACATTTTCACCATTTATTCATTTCCAAGTAGGAAACAGTCAATCTTGTTTGGACGCACCACTCCAAACAGGTTTTATAGAGTATTATTTAGAGACTTTCCTCAAAAAAGCTCTATGAGAAACCAGACATTGTCCTCTTAGAAATAAAGATGTGGTGGTAAGGTAGGAGAATTAAGTCCTCTATGATAGACTCACTCCAGACGGAAGGTACAGAAGGTTGAGAAAGCTACTCTCATAGATGGGATTGTTCAGTACTTACACTCAGAGCAAGATGAGATTTTGGAGAAAAGGCTATGTTATTATTACAACCTGGTACAATTCAGTACTTGATTCCAGTTTGGGCTGAATAAAATAAGTCTTCCATGAGCAAGCGGAATCACTTCAGATACTGCTTGGTCTTTATACTGTTCTGCATGGTTTAGATGGGTACTCCCTGAAGATAATGTTCTGTAGAGAAGGACGTAAAAAAATTTAAATGCCACGTATTAGACATGCAACAACAGTCTCTCACTGCCGTGGCTTAATTTCTATTACTTCTCCCAGAACCCTGAGTTCCTAGGCATAGTAGTCACAGAGAAGACATTTTATTTCTAATCCAGGTTTACAGGAGGACTTGCAGAAAGGTTACCCCTTCAGGAAAGCGTCCACATCTTAAAAATTACTTGAAAACCAGTAGCATAGGTTAATATGCACTGGAGCACCTCAGAGCTGAGTGGTTTCCACTTCAAAATTTACCTACGTGGGAGCTCTTGAAAATGTAGGCAATATTAACAGAATGAACAGGACAACCTGGTGGCTACATTTCTGAGAACCTGGCTTTTCTGCTATAACTTTTCCAGCTCTCAAACTCCAAGTGTATTGGTACTGGTATAGTCTGAAAACAAAATTAAATGCTGAGCAGACATTTTTTCAGACTCCTTCCAATATATTATAAATCATATACATTATAATGCAGCATGCCATATCACATCATGTTTCATAGTAATTCAGTAACTTCAAAATTAACTTCATGACTTAAAGCCCCTCTGGTCTCATCTAATATATGCATTTTCAGACCCTAAAAATACTGTCACAATCGAGGTTTACATTGCAATTTGAGGTCTTGTTATTGAAAACTGATTGTTATAAATAAAGGTGTTACTTGAATAGTTTTTTCTTCTCCCAGAAGGTTTGGTAATAGATTCAGGTATTTTTAGAAGCAAAGAGTATTCAGATATATTTTAGTCCTCTGTTACAAAGCACAAGTACTGCTCACATGATTATGTACCTTCTGCAATGTCAACTTTCTTTTTTTGGGCAGCTTCAACAAATGCTATGAAAGACGAATGTATAAGTAGCTGTTTAAAATACTTCTTCTTCCCCTCTCTCATACATACTTCTCTCTTGTCT
>JBCJKH010046555.1:0-59963 GCA_039877255.1 Loriculus beryllinus | reverse complement strand
GGCTGCTCCTTTCCCCATGCTGGCACCAGCCCACACATGGTTGTGCAGTGAACCAGGCCAGGGAACTCTGCCAGGTTAATATTAAACAATTTCCTTTTCCCCAGGTTAGTTTCAACCTGGATGAGTTCCCTGATGTGGTTCATTGCAGGGCCACAAGAACACTTGTGTTGGCACAGGGCAGGGAATAGCAGAGGGAGTGAAGAGGAATGTGGGCTGGGGGTGAGGGGAAGGAAGGGTCATTTCCTTTAGCAGCGGTGATGGTTTATGCTGGCTTAGAGACTTGATGTATTTGTGGTGTTAATTGCTGAAAATGATGTGCTCCAAACTGTGTGTCACAGTGGAGAGGTTTTCAAGACAAAAAACCTCTTTCCCTTTTAAAACAGGGCCTTATTTCTTAGCTTCTTGTTAGGTTAAAGTTTGATGGGTCAGAGTCAAAACAGAGTCCCTAATGCCAAATAAGTGACAGTCTACCTAGGCATGATAAAAAGGGAAATGGAGTCATGGGGAAGGGAAAACTGCTTCTAAAATTATACAGCAGGTTAGGAGCAGACCCACAATGACCTGGCATGTCTCCTTGCAGCTTGGCCCCCACCAGTGGCTTCTCTGTATGGCAAGGAGAAGACTGAGTCAGTTGTCTGCCACACTGCACGCAGTTCCCATGTGCATTGATGGTGCATACTTATTGCGTGTTTATTTAAATATCAAGGAGAATAAATCTTCTGAGTGGCAGCTTGGTGAATGATTTGTCAAAAGCTGGCTCATTTACCCTAATAAAACGTGAACTAATGCCATTTATCGAAGCAGAGCTTTCTCTAGATTTACAGTGATGTAACTGAAAGCAGGGTCAGCCCCACTGACTCCGTAGCAGTATTAAGTATTCTGCTATCCAAATCATACTGCTGGTGTTCTACTAAGTTCATCTAAGGTGTCCATTAAGTTCTGGGGTACAAACGCCTTTTATTTATAGCTGTAGCTAATGGAAAGATACCAGAATCTGACCCATTAATGGCCAAATACTGGCCATTCCAGTATTTGTTCCTCTGCAGTCCCACTAAGTGACAGACTTCTTCAGTCATGCTGGGCAGCCCCAAGGTCAGTATGCCTGTTGTGGCATTACATGCTTTTTTCTAATGTGAAGATATGACATATTCATTATGTTATCGTGTCTGTAATTCACACTGAATCAGCCTCAGTCTGTTGCATTTTGAAGGTGATGTTCTTGTGAACTGATTGTGACTAGAGGCATAAGAAATTCCCCTTTTTTAGAAAACAAAAAGTTATTTTTAGTTATGATCTTCCACTTTTCTTTGGTTCCTTCCAGTGTTATTGTTTTCCCTTGAGAAGATAATTTAAGGTGACACCTGACTATATTTCCATACCTTTTCCCACCTGAGGAGAGATGTACTTGAAATGATTTGCATATTTATTGAATATATGTTCCAAGGATGGCCACAGTGCGATGTCATATCCCATTTACAACATGTTCCTGCTGGCTCTGTGGGTTGTTAAAAGAAAGACACTGTAAAAAGGAAGCAATGTGCAGTGTGTTACATGGACTACAAACATAAAAGTGACTGAAGTATGGAGGGAAGGGGATAGATTGGCAGCCTGCAGATGTAATAAGCCATTAAACCATTTAAAGGAGACCTGCTGAGTTTGTTGTTCAATTACTGTTACTGATGAAGAATGTCAGTAAACATGATTTTCAACCCTCTATGACATGTACATTTGTAAATCTTTCAGAGGTTGGCTTTACTGAAACCTAGTGATGCCACTGTTAAGCAGCTAAGATGAGGCCCACAGTGCATCTTTTTACAAAAGAAACTTGAATTCTTTGAAGAGAATCTGATGCATCTTTTCTATTTTATGAAAGTGACTATTACCTGATAAAACTGGATACAGCACTTTATCAACTTATCTATGATAATGGACATGGGTGATGGTTTGGCCTATAATACAATGTCTGCAAAACACTTTTGCCAGTGACTGAATTTCAGTCAGATCAGGCAGATCAGGTCAATTCTATACTTGACGGTTGCTGGCAATATGACACTATGCTCCTACCCCACATTCTTATTTATTTCTTTATCTTCTAGATTTAGAAAGTTGATGTGTTCAATTAAACAAGAATTTAGATTAACCCTTCAAACAGTGGTCATGTGGGGGTGCCTTTGGTGTCTCTTGTTTCACAGGTATATTACTCATGAGAATTAAAGTGGCCCTAGATGTTTGCAGTGATAGAGTCACTGTGATAAGAAAAGGTTAAAGGATTAATAAACTCTGGGTTTCTAGAGGTTCATGTAATCCCACAAACCAACTTTTCTATAGACCTTTTTTCCCGATGGAGATGACAAAACAATTAAGATGATAAAAAAAGGGAAATGAGGTAATTTTAAAATGCTATGTGGTAATTTGTCTGAAAAACCTCGTCATTCCAGATTCATTTCCTATGCACTCGAGTCGTATTGGTCCTTATACCTGTCTTTGGTATTCAGATGGGTATTACAGCTGAAATGTGTAAGTACTGGGGTGAAATTTAAAGTTTAGCATAAGTAATTGGAAACTATAAATAAGGTCTCACTCTGGTTACAGTCCTTCATTGATATGTAAGATAACAATCTGAAAAAAATCACAGCTTAATTATAACTTCAAATAAGATTAATTTGTAACAACACTGATATTTACACTGTTTTGGTTTTGTATCAGGCAAAATGTCTATACCTATTGTATGGCCAGACCAATGCAACTTTGCTATTAGTCATTTTTTATGCTGGTGCAGGTGAGAGTAGAACCTGATTCCAAATTCTGAAAGACTTATATTATACTATACTATATTATATTATATTAATTATATTATGTTATATTCTCATTAAAATATTTTAATGAAAAAATACAACATTTGAGAACCTTCACTTCAGAGTCTGAAAAGACGCTTTTTGTATCTTATATACCACCACAAATGCAATTTTCCACATTTTTAACCAGAATGCTAATGAAGACATTATCCTTATTATGTTTCCTCACTAAACACTGTTGTAGAGACAGGGAGAAATCACTTTTATTTTACTTCTTTTACAAAAACTGTTAGAAAAATATTTTTAAAAGGCATAAGATGTTTTGTGTTAAATATTGCCAATGCTGAAAGATGCTGAAGGTTTCATGTGAGTGGTTTGGTGCAAGGTTCCCTCTTTCAACAAGCCTGTGTCTCAAACCCTGTTGTGCAATAGCTCAAGCTGCCAAGTATTTTGAAAAATAAACTGCCTATGTTGGATTCCTCTTAAGCAATCAGCTTTAATCCTCTAGAGAAAGGGTGAGCAGCTTTGTTCCTCTTTGTTGAAGTCTGGGTTAAGCTCCTTTGTTTCTTTGTCTATAGCAATTTTGGGTTTTAGAGAAAGCCTTCCTTGTGCTAAAAGCTGTGCTTGGACACAGGGCATGTCCCAGCTCTCAGTGTGGCTGGTTTGTGTGTTTTTACACTTCTTTAACCAACCAGCCTTGATCTTCATGAAGGATTCTGAATGCCGTAGAAGAGTGGTTGGGAGACTTGGAGACTGGTTCCCCATTTACCTTGAACTGAGCTAAATCAGTGCAGTGCCAAGAGGGCTGCTCTTAGACTCCTACCTCTGTCTGGAGACAGGTCTTCTGGAAAAGTAAGGATCACTTGGTGAATGGTTACACAATACCCTAAGCTGGTCTATGCTGGGACCGGCACAGCTTCTAGGTGTGTGCTTGCTCCATACTTGCTATTGTTTCAGAGCCTGACTTAGCAGAAACTAATGACTTGTTTCATTTTGTAGTGTTAAGTTTTCTGCCACCTTAGTGAGCTGGGTCATGCAGGAGGGAGCCCATAGGGCATGTTCTCCTCTGCCAGGAAAGAAATGGAATGTGCATGAAAGTTCAGTATCTACTAGGTAGACCTTGACAAAGAGGGTATGAGACTGACAGCAGGAGAAATGCGTCTGACCAAGTCAGTCACTCTAGGACTTTCCTATTTTGGTTACCCAGTCTATTTGCAAACACACTTGTATTAGCTTTTTTACTTTGTTTTGTTTAAACACCTACTTTTCTCACCTGGGACACTTCTGCTCCCTGGTCTGGAGGTTAACAATGCATTTCCTTCTGCTGGGAGTCATCACAGACACCCCAGGGTTGCTAGTAAACACAGTAGAGGGTTGCTAGAGCTGCTTTCACGCCTACTAATGGAAGAATCATCAAAACTGGTCACTGGGGGAATTGGTTTTCTCTTGGAAGTGAAAAGAATTAAATCATGGTGGGTACTTCCTGACATGAAATGCAGCTCATGAGAAAAGACTTCTTCAGAGGAGGGTTGTCTCTTTTTAGGGGTATGTCCACTTTCTAAGCACTATCTCTTCTTGCTCCTGTCTTACAAGTCTGCAAAAGACGACAAGTATCTTTCGCAAGAACTGCAGCTGTTTACTACCAGATTTGTGTAGGAAAGTAATACACCCTCCTTGTTTCCCCCTCAAAAAAAAAGCCCAAGCCTGTGACAATATTGCTCCAGCAAAAGAATAAGGCCCTTGCCGAAAGAGAAGAACTTACTCCCTTGCATGTGAGTTACAGGCAGTGCTTGGGTAAAGGGCTAATACCCATCAACATGTTTTTGATGTCACTGTGCTGTTCCCCTCTATTTGAGTTGACAGCTGATGCCAGGACTTGGCTGCATCTCCCCTGCATTGAGAGGAGTTTGGATGTCAGATGCAGGGAGAAGGAGCAAGCTTGGGCAGCCAGCCGTGATCAGAGCGAAACAGTGAGGAGTGACTCTTTGCTCCAGGGTGTGAGGTGCCATTGTCAGTCTGACCTTTTGAATACAAAGCATTTGTCAGAAATTCAGAGGAAAGCGAGCTGAACCAGTCAGGGTGGCTCTGCCTTTCCTTTCAAGAGAAGCTCATGTATCCGAGCAGACACACCTACCCCCATGCCTGATCCAGACATTGTAGGCAAGTATCTGTTGAAACTGAGGGCCCTGTGTTCCCTCCCATTAGCAGGAGAAATGAAATGTACACCCTTGCATGGGATGTCTGCTCATTCCATTTGGCAGCCCAGTACCTCACAGTACAGCCAAGAGTTGTAAAAGGCTATCATGTTAAAGGCACTGTGTTATGGGTGCAGACAGCACTAATGTGTGAATCTTTCCTGTGGTTCATTCTTTAGATGCCTTGTCCTGCACCTTGGAGCTGCAGTGCCCAGGGTCTGACACACAGACACCCTGTCTTCACAGGTTGTTTCACAGCACTCTCTGGCGCCCTGAGCCACCACTCTCCAGTGCAGATCTTCCAAAACCTCATGCATTGAGCCCTGGACTCGCATGACTGAATGTCCTGTCATGGACAGTGCACAATTATCTCATTGCTGTGTAGGTTTTCAGCTTCACCTTGGTGGCCATGGCAGGAAGCTGAGGATGTGAATGGCAGCTCAGGGTCAGGAGAGGAGAAGTGAAGTTTATGCACCCTAAAATCCCTGTCAGGGGTATTTTTCTGCACCATGACAGAGAGCTCTGTTCATTGCCCATCTGGAGATCTGATTACACAACATGTACCTTCCCATGGGTGACAGGTCACAGGCTGGTCTGTATGGCAGAGTGAGTAGAATGAACCATCCTTATGGTCCACCATGCCAAGTATGCTTCTTCCAGGAGCTTTTCCTCCCTCCTCCTTTAGCTCTGCTTTAAGCTGCTGCAGAGCTGCATCCTCCCAGGGACCCTTGGAAGAATTCACAGGTTGCACTCCAGGGAGCAATACGTCAGCACATTCCAGTCTCACTTTTAGCTGTGCTTTTCTCCACTAAGCCCATCAAGCACGCAAATCTCCTCTTGCTGATTAATGAAAGACACCAGCTGGGAAGGGCCCCCTCCTGTTTCCTGAGCCTTTCTTCGGCAGCATGCAGAACTGTTCGCCTTCCAAGCTGACCCTTAAGGCCACACTGAGCTGCCTGTAGGTGATGCGGTGTTGGGGAGCAGCAGTTTTACAGGACCGGCTGAACCCGGAGCTGGGTCTTGTCTGGTGGCTTCGTGCTCGGCTCTGACATCTAGTGGAACAATCGCGCTAAAGCACGATTTGAGACGCTGAGCAGGAAAGATCAGCGTTTGCTTCACTGCAAGGCTCACTGGAGCAATCATTCTGTCTGTATGCTGCTTTCTTTTATTGCACTTAATACTGCCAGAGGATTTGCTGTGGAAGAAAGGAGGAGGCCCCAACATGAACAAAGGGCAAGCCCTTTCTTTTCCTCCAAAGATAAACTTCTTTTTGCTGCCAGGTGAATGGTCTAATAGCTGCAGCAGTGACAAACATCACTTTCACAGTTACTTCTTGATTAACACCATTAAATGAAAACCAACTGTGACACAATCCCATGAGACCATAGGGTAAACCTGTCAGAGAGCTCATAATAAACCCTGTGAAAAATGCAAAATTGCTATGGGCTAAATTTTCCACCCTGCTTCTCAGAACACAGCTGTGCCACTTGTAAGTACAACTGTTTGCACATGCGACCCGTGCTCTGTTTTCACAGGTGAGAAAGGAGCTCTCAGTGCACGGAAACATTTTGTGTATACAAAGCAGATTTCTCAGCTGCTCAGCTGGAAGCCATGCACGTAATTGTCTTTCATGAGGAACTGCATAAATACCTCTTCTCAGCTGAGAGGACAAACATGTGGTTTGGAGCTCTTGGAAGGCTGTTGAATGTTTGCTATGCTGTTTGTGTAGGAGCTGAAAGCATTATGGTGACAGTGACGACAAAGATGACCAGCTGCTGGTGAGGTACAAAAGGAATCTTTATTTGTAACATTTAGAGACTGTACATTTGTGGTGTTTGATCACCAGCACAGGCAAAATGAGTTTCTCATGGCCAGACAGCCCTGTGAAGGGTGGGGTCTGAGGGGCTCATGCCTGCTCAGACACAGGCTTGTAGTGGCCCTGGCATGCAAGTCAGGTCTTTACAAAAGCCAAAACTCATTCTTTTAGCTCCTGGTTGGGGGCAAGGGCTTCCAACAGGGCACAGAGCATGGAGCAAGAATGCCTTAAATGGCCCCAGGAACTTCCAGCCTAGTGTTGGAGTACTCCTCAGAGACATGCTTCAAAGTGCCTGGTCAAGCAACCAACTAACCATGGTAAGAAGTTACTGCTTGTCATCTGACTCTGCTTGTGAGGCATGTCTTACTTCATCACTGATGCCAACAGAGTTGATTACTGTGGCTGTGCTGATCCTTAGTGACTTACTAAACTACTTTTGGCTGTGTGTCTAGACCCTATGAGTCTGATCTGAGACAGCTGAGGCAGAATTGGAGCCAAAGCTTTTGTACTCTTTGAGGCTGCTACTTGACTTTCCATCAAATGGGGCAGTGGCATTCAGTGCCAAGGGACATGTGGAGTGTTCATTGTGTAGGGGGATAGGCAGTGTCAGAGAGCTCCTGCAGGACCGTGGCATCTCTGCTGCTAATGTGTTGGGCAGTGCTGCTGTTTCAGGGCCATGGCTTCTCCTGGTGGGTTTATTTAGGATTTGCACAGTTTGATCACTGCACAAATCTTAAATAAGGAATTAATTGAGATTTTAATAAATGGTCACTGTATGCTAATTGAATACCCACTTGATTATTTAAAAATATTATGTGAGGTTTGTGTAATTGGTTACACTGGTATTAAATTAACATATAAAAATCTCCTGCAACTCTCATATGATTTAATGAGGCTGTTATTGTACGTGCATAAAATGGTGATTGATGAGAGAAAACCTCTTTTCCAAGCAAGGAGTTTCTTTAATGAGGTCAGGAATATTTCTGGCATGTACTGAGTTACTCATGCTATGCAGGTCACTTCTGGACAAGAGTGACCCGTGTGTATAATGAGGACTCTGGGATTGAAATGGAGTCCTAACTAACTCAGTGTGTGACTGGGCTTGGACCTGCACTTGCAGAGCAGCTCATGAAAAAAAGGTCACTACTCTGTCCCGAACTCCTCTTGTTTTAATTGTCAAGTACTGAAATGGACTGAGCTGTAATTGAGGGTGCAAAAGAAAATCTAGAAGGCAAATCAGTAATCTGGAAAAGGAGGATTTGAAACTCTTCCTCACATTAGTCTTGATGCCGCTTCTATTTGGTGAGTCAGGGCTGCCTCCTTTGTGGTCTATCTTGTGTGTGCTGAAAACCAACATCAGCTCAGCGACAGCCCAGCCAAACCTCCTTTCCTCCAGCTATAACTTCAATTTCCTACTGTTCTGGCAGGAGAAAGGTGGAATGTCTTAAAAGACTCTTTGATGGCCATTACAGGAGTTGGTAGTGTGTTGAACTGATTTGGGGCCAGAGTGTGTGGATGAAGTAGAGCAAGTAGGCACATTAGACCATAGACACTAGCAGTGTGTGTGGGAGAAGGGACATTACCCTGCAATGAACCCCCTTGCTAGGATGCATTAGAGTTCATTGGCCATTGGTGTAAGAAAGAACAGCTACATGGGCAGGAACTGAGGTAAGTCTGAAGTGGATGTTGAGTCACTTTGACTCCAGCCCTCCTAAACTATGCTGATGGCAGTGTAGTCAGCCGCATAAGATTAAAAGATGAATGCTAGGATTTGATGTAACTGAGCTCTGCTTTCCCTGTGTGGAAAGCAGATGTTCTCAAATTTCCAGGTGCTGAGAAATGCTGTGTTAAACTCATGGAAGAGCTTGCCAGGTAGTTTGAAGATAGCCAGTTTGCTCATCTTCTGGGCACTCTCCCAAGCCAGTGTTCAATGTCTGATACAAGGCAGACAAACATCTGTCAAGACTGATGTAGATTGAGCTGCTCCTGCCTTGGGGCAGGCAGGTCTAGGTGATCTCTTGGGGTCCTTTCCAGCCCTCATCTGAGGCTGATTTCCTGGAGAAATGGTGCTTGTACAGCTATTCTGCTTGTCTGTCCTCCCCTCCTCAACAGTTTTAGAGCCAGGTGGCCAATTTCAAGCACATTTGAACGCAGAGATACTAAATTCCTAGAGCTTCATGAAAATCAGCAGCTGGGTAGAGAAGAAAGACCCAAATTAGTGCCCCCACTGAGAAATGCAGTTATAGCTCATCTTAGTCATTCAGAGAGGCAGCAGCCAGCTGGCCAGTCATCACAGGTAATGGCCAACCTCTGGGCACAAATGGAGCCATGAAACACCCACAGTTTGTGCTACCTCATGCTCAGTTAATGGGATGGAGGAGGTAACTTTGGACTGGACAAGAGGGAGAGGATCACAATAAGGGCTTAGGGGATGTGGAACACCAATCTGGAGGGAACTGAGCTTTTTTAGCTACTCTAACAAGTTGTTTACGATTCCATGCTTGTCTTGCCCACTCTCTACGCTGTCTGTTAACGATTCTGTTCTTTAGTTGCTTGGCAGAAGATCTGACTTAAGAGAGGTCAAGCAGCAGCAACACATTGTCCAAAGTTGTCCAGCTTCCTCCATGTGGTGATTTCTGGTCTAACCTTACACCCACTGTGAATTAGGAAACATTGTGAAGGTGGCCAGGAGCACATGAACATGTGGCAGGGATAATTGCTATGTGTGAGGATTAGAGTGAAGGAGAACGTATACTTAAGGTTGTGTGACTGTGAATGTACGTAAGTCCTGAGAATCACACTAGCTGTGCTCAGTGTGGGAAAGAAGCAGGAAATGTACCTAGGTTGATAATCTCTGTTGCCACACATTTCTATTCCCCTGGTCTGGGCTCTGCAGTAGAATGAGTATGCAGGTTCCTGGTGTCTGCGTGTTGCTCAGGCCTTCCACTGTTCTATAGATACAGGGACAAATTTTGAAAACAGTTTCATTGCACTCCCTCTAGATTTCTGACTCCTTATCTCTTTGCTCCTGCCCACTGGCTTCATTTTGCATGCTTATCTCTTGCATCCTTTTCCTGCCCAATAAAAACCTGCTTTTGGAGCCAGATGAGCATATGTGCCTGACTGCTGACCTCTACAAAGCTTTTTATGTATCTCTAGGTGTAAGCACACATTTAGCTGATTGTTGTTTGAATTAATATTCTTATTTATTTGCACTTATGTGAAAAACCTGCCATTTGGCAGACCTAGCACAGTTTGGTATAACAAGTAATGGAATAGCTGGTTTGGTTCTGATCGTGATGTGAGTGTGGACTGCAGCCAGATTGTACTTCTCTGCACCACAGAGCCTTCAGGCAGGTTCTTGTCTGCAACTTGTACCCATGTCTGCTCAAATTTCTGAGGGTCAAAACACAAGCTGTGCTTACGATTATGCCAGGAGCAAACTCGCTTGTGTGTTGATTCTCATCAAAAGCTCCATCATAGCTTTCTTACCAGCACCAGAGAAGTAACCCCAAAGTGACTCAGCCCAGAGAACCGCAGGGGATACTGGGCACCAGTGGCTGCAGAAAGAATGAGGTCTCAGAGCACTGTGAAAGAGGACCACATTTCCCTGGGCACGTATGCAGAGCCTGCAGATGGGGCAGTATGAGTTCTTGAAGGGCAAACAGCACTCCACTTATCCAAGCACCTCCAATTGTCTGCCAGGCCACTGTGTACAGGAGCAGCAGACAAGCAACCTGGAAACCGCTTCCTGCCAGGCAAAGCTGAGGGTGAAGCCAAGATGAGCACTAAGACCAAGCTCTAACTATGCAGTGAAAACACACTTCACAAGAAGAGAAAACACAGAAGGCTAAAGATAAGGTAGAAAGCCTCAAAGTGATGAAGTGGTTTGCTTAGAGTCACACAATAGGATAACGATGGAAGTTGAACTGAGCTTTCTGGATACCTGGTTTAGTGTTATTTCAGCTCAGCTGCCTGGCTTTCAGGATGTTGTGGCTGCAGAGCCTACAGACACACATATTCTTATTTGTATGGCTGTTGAAGTAGGTTTCTGGATTTCACCCATGCTGGTCTATCCTCCTGGGAAGTCAAATGGAAATGCTATAGTCTATAACAATCTCATTCCCCTGGCAATGCACTGGAATCACAAGCATTTACATTTGCT
Source organism: Loriculus beryllinus (assembly GCA_039877255.1). Lineage (NCBI taxonomy): Eukaryota > Metazoa > Chordata > Aves > Psittaciformes > Psittacidae > Loriculus > Loriculus beryllinus. The sequence continues at coordinate 48,992 of JBCJKH010046555.1, read as the reverse complement.
AAATATAGCAGAGAGAGACCTGTGGTTGATCAGTATTTCTCCCATTAGTGCTGTAGGTGGAACTGCACTTAATAGGAATTACACTAAATGGATATAGGAGACATGGGGATAATTGACCAAACTTGTCTTAAATGTGTTTGTGGAGAGAAAGAAGCTGCAAAATGATGGGCATTTTCCCCATTAGCCTCTATAGAGAAATTAGAAGGCGCTGTGGGCCAGATTCTCAGCTAGAGGGACTTGCCACTGCCTTTTTGTCTTCCCTGGAATCAAGCTGATTTACCCCAGATGCAAACAGCATATTGGTGTTGCCTGAAATGCGAAATGTCTTAGGCTCATGGAAAAGTAAGGAAAAGACATAACTGCTACAACCACAGGTTTATTGTCATGAGCTTGGGCTTTTAAAGTAGGAATAACTGAACCTGCTTGCTGAATAGTAGAATTAAGGCCAATATGCCCACTAGTGTAAATGGGTGTGCAGCTCTAGAGCCAGCAATAGAATTCCAAATATTATGCCAGGAAGTAATTTAACACTGAATATATTATTTCCTTAATATACAATGCATGCAGGCTGACAGGCTTGTTTCCCAGAAGGTGTCTTTTAGTACTAGGATACCTAGAACAGCAAAATAGATGTCTTTTCAGACTTTCCTTTTTACAAACACGAAGTGGTTCGTTTAAATGAAGGGGAACTTAATGCACCATTTATAGCTGTGCATTTTGCACTGGTATTTGCATTCAACATTGATTCCCCTTTATTTCAAAGGAGGTAGTGACAGGATTTTTAAATTATTCTCACCCGCTATTCACATCAGTCTAAACATGAGAGGTTGTGTTTTTTTCACTATCACCACTGGGGATTGTGCTATACAGTAACCTTCATGTAATGGTTCTGGTCTCTGACCCCACCTCCAGTGAAGTCTTCTACAAATGTCTCTATACCACCACATTCATCTTCTGATGACATGTACATTTCTCAGCTCTTTGAAAGATCTTCCTTTGAGGTTATACTGCAATGCACTGTAGTGCTTCGTATCTCTAATTCAGAAAACACAAGTCCTGCAGTTAAGCTTGCTGTTAAGATTGAAGGAAGGAGCTTTATTTTCAAGAAACTTCCTAGCCACCATAGCGACAGGGTAAAATAACATCTAGGTAAGCTTTTTTCCCCCGTGTCATACCAGTCTAATGATTCTAGCACCTGAGTCATGATTTTGGAATGCTCCGTTGACTCCATTGGAAATTAAGCACTTCAGGTTGAAGTGCTTGTATAAGTCTTGAGTAAGATTAGATTTATACTTGTGCTTAAGTGCTTTGCTGAACAAGGGCCCAGTTAAGTTAAATATGATTATTTTGTTTCCAGAGACAATCCCTTTTCACAAGTCGGCAGCAACTAGCTCCTGCAAATGCATTTATTCTTAGGAATGAGCACAAATGTCTCTACCAAGACTCAAATAAAAAGAAAGCAGTGTATTTTAAAGAGAAACTGGATTTTCATCTTTTTTAATAAAAAAGAGGAAGCCTGATTAACTCTTACACTTATAAGTGCCCTACTTTCAAATGAGACCTGATGCTAAGTAGGTTAGTGGGAGGGGATCTTTAACAAATTTCCTTTAACAGAACTTGATGTGATCCTCTGACCTGAATTTTCAGACTTAATCTGCTTTAAAGAATGTGCTTGAACCTAAACAGACAGTAAAACTCACCAAAGAGCTAAGCTGTTAATTTAAAATAACAACATAATAACCATCCTCCCCCCCCCCCCAACAAACACAACCCCCCAACCTGGAACCGTACACAGCCAGCCTGTTATGATATTGTTTGTGCATGTGTGTGTATAAGTGTGCTTGTGTGTATGCTTTTATTTTTCTTGGGTTTTTTTAAGGAAGAAAAGTTGCTATTGAAAGTGTTAAAGAAACAAACCTGGGACTAAGCCCAATGCTACTGAAAGGGGCTTTTGATGATGCATCCCCTGAAAAACTACAGTCCTCCCATAAGTCATCAGATATGGTATTGCAAAGGCATTTAAATGTGAGGTCCCGTCAAGTTATGCGAAAGCCCCATGATATATGGCCTGGAGGAGTTTATCTTGCTCTGGGAAAAAAAGACCTTGGAACTGACACTTTATATTCCGAAGCCAACAAAAACATCTTAAAATAACGCCCCCTCCCTTCCTCAAAGGGTAACTGACAGTGAGAGAGAGAGCAGGGGTGGGAGAGCAGTGATCAGCAATGATTTGGTTTCTGGGTCTGAGAACTTTGTTGTGGGCAGTGCAACTCCAATGATTTATAATTAACTCCAACATGAAGAAGAAAATGCCAGGCTTTCATAACAGGACTACAAAAATAACCACATTCTCAGTGTTTGCAAAATTGGAAACAAATGTCCCAAGGAAAACAAGAGCTCTTTACAGCCTTATCCATGCTTTAGAGCAAGGAAAATATTGGAATTTAATCATGACCACAGATGATGAGCCAATATCATTTGTCATGGGAAATTCATCCGGGTAAAACACGATTGCTTCATTATCCTTTCATCACTCTAACAAATAACTGGATTCAAATCTCTTAAATTAAAAGCAGTTTAGACCTTTTCTTCTTTCTGATGGAGAAATGTTGTCATCTTCTGTACCCCGAAGACCTAAAAGTGAAAAGTGATTGCCTTAAATACATACATTTCTTGCACCAAGGTAGTGATACAAAATTCCTGGGTTCTGACTGATCGTATGAGAGATCTGAGGTAGTAGTTAAGTAAAGACACCTGATGGTTTTGGGGTCTGGGCCCAGTAGATTCTAGTTTATGTGATTTTTAAGTAGGGCATGTTATTTCAATTTGGCAAGATATTACTTTTAAACATGGGAGTAATCCCAGTACAGCAAGTGGGGCTACTAGGCAGAAATGTAAGCATCTTGCTGACTCAGGACCTGAATTAGACAAGTAACAGTGGTGTAAAGGCCCCCAGAGAATAACAGTGAAAATCCTGAATTGGGTCATGAGGAAGTAGTAAAGATGAAAAGTTTCTCTAAGGAGTTTTCATAAGGGAAGCCCTGAACAGATCATTGCTGGCTTCCATTATGTTAGTAGCAGTCTTGGGCTAATGGATCTTTTCCCTTGAAAATTAATCTCTGTGGTCCTGGGATTTTAGAAACCTCTCTATTTCTGCATCTCTATCTGTAAAAGCCTTCTGATTCTTGAAGATTGAAACCCCCCATGATATAATCACTGAGGACTTGACTCCCTTTTTCCAAATGCCAGTGCCTGTCCATGCTGCACAGGACAGCAGACACATTGAACAAGGGACATGCAGCAAAATGTTCTTTTTTGAATTCCTTTGTAAGCCTTTATTTTATGGAGCCTGAGGTGAGATGTGTCAGGGACATGCTCAGCACTCCACAGCTGTATCCTTTGGAGGCTTCACCATTTTTATTGATTTATTTCATGCTAAGTATTATGCACAATGTAGTCACGCCGAGCAATGATGACATTCCCTGACCAGGAGCATTTACGGTATGAAAAATACAAATCAATGAAAGCCACTGCTACTACACAACAGAGCAAACACAACACTAACCTGACAAAGAAAGACGAAAGCAAATGTATAATGAAAACATCCTCCCAATGTGTTTTTTATACTCCAGTGACCCTATAGCTAGTGTTTATAACTACAGCCGCCTATATGGCTGTCATTCCATTTCTGGTAAGACATATCCCTGTTTAAAATGACAGTTTCTTTGGAGGCACTTGAAAGGAAAATACTGTGATCCTCAGTCATTATTATTTTGATCCAGACCTAACATTCTTCTTTTTATTCTTTTCCTTCTCTGCTCCAGTTGAACTCCTGTCAAACGCACCCATTGGAAACAATAAGATAAACCACCTCTGTCATTTACTTCCAATGCAGGAAGTCTTAACTGTGCTCTCTGTTCATTAGCACCTCTGGCTTTCAGAGCAGCCATCCGCAGAGCTGCGGCAGGATTCACTGACTACAAGCCTGTGAAACCTAATTTTGATTCATGAGCTGAAAGCTCTCTAGCACAACCCTTGTGGAGCTTGAAATCTTGCTGGTTTTCACCTGGTCTTGTGTGTGCAGTCAATATTTGGCCATATTCAGAACATTTTGTAGAAGCAGTCTAGAAATGTCTTCTTGGAGGGTACCGTGTTTAAAGTGGATTTGCGGTAAGGGAGTTTGCGAGACGGTTTTGGTGTGACTTGTTTGGAGGTTGCTGTTAGGCTTCTGCAAAACATCACCAGTTTTCTCTTTTGCTGTCCAGTACAAATTTTGTTGCTCTGCTGAAAATAATCAGACATTTCTCAAATCAACAGTTATCAAAGGCACTGGGTACTTTTTACTCTTATAAAAGCAGAACTTGAATTTTATGTCTGGTTTACTCCGTAGGATAATTCTTTGTGGAAAGTGTACTTGAATTAGTCCACTGGAAAAGGCCCATTTAACAAAACTGAAATATTTTCACAAATGTAACAGCTTTATTATCATGTGGATGGGAGGATATTTCAAAATTTCCCTAGATAAGACTGTAATGTTTCACTTTGATGAGAAAAGGGGTATCTCTAAATCCAAGATGGTTAAAGTATTTCAGTTCAATTTTAACGTGATTTCTTACAATATATGAATGAAATTAAAAGGAAATACATTGTGAACACATTTTGACCTTTCTGATAGAAGTTATTTTTATGCAGCATATATGAAGAATATTTCAATAGAAATTTTAGGGGGTTTTAGTATTTTTTTCTTCCAATCTCAGAATGAAACACAGCTTCAAAATGTTGATTTTTTTTTTCTTTTCACATTTTTATAATGTGAACAGTGTATATTTTTCTCTGAGAGCTGCAAATGTTCATTATATTGACATCTGAGTGGCCAAGATGTTATTGCCTGTGTTTTTCCTAGTAGTCAGGACCATGATTGTCTTTAAATTAATATATTGCTTTTACTCAAAATACGTGAGAAAGCGCCCCTTTAACAAATGGATTGTAACGGCGATCCTGAATAGTGGAGATCCTCAGAAACAAGTGCCTGACTAACAGTCACAACGTGTCGGTGAGGCAAGTGAGTAGTATTACTTTCATCTAATGGATAATCTGTTGTACAAAAGGTCTCATGTCAATCCAGTATCTGTGCCAGTATCAGAAGTCCTGACTAGGTGAAATTGGAGCCGATACATTACAATGAAGGAAACACTGGTGGAATCTATCTAGCCAGGCAGCCTTTCCTTTGCCATTTGCTTAGAATTTAGACATCAGCACTTGGCAAATTCTTGTGTTTTCCTCAAATTTTTCTCAAGTACAGTGTTGTGCAACTAACTGGCAGCTTCCAGTCCTTCTGCAACTACACACTGATGGGAGCATTTTTCCCTGGGAGGAATTTGCTAGGTTGAAGGAAACATTAAGGATTCTCTATCTCCTCTTCCTTTAGGATCTCACAACTCATGGTGTATTTCTGGTTAAGGGATGGAGGATAGTCCACGTAGCTGCAAATTCCTCTTGTGCAGCAATCTGCACAATGTAATCTCCATTGCTGCTCCCTGTCGTGTCCCTAATTTATCTGTGTTTTTCTAAGCTAGTTAAAGCAGTGCTCTCCTGCTGTTTGTCTCTGCTGAGCTCCGCTAAGGGTGCCAGTCCTAAGGTGGAGATCCATGGCACTTGTGAGATTTAACTTGTTATAAACCCTGGACAGCTAGATGTATTTGGCCCTATTGTGCTATAATTTGAACCATTCTATAAACAAATGTAAACTCCTGTATGTGTTTTCTATGATGTTTTACCTGTTTTTCCTAGATGAGAATTAGCCCTTTTTTATTTCCCTATGCAAAATGAGTACTTCTATTTTAGACCTTCGAGATGCTTGTATTGAAGCAACTAAGGAGGAGCTTGGCAGTGAAAGACTATCCCAAATACGCCAAATAAAACTGGCCTTTGTTTTGTGCCATTTCCGGACTCTGCAGCATTATAATAACAAATCCTGAAACCATATGACAGTAATACAGAGCATCTTTTTATGATAAACATAAGTAATGATCCTTGTGAAAGAGACAGGAATGAGTAATACATAGCAATCTCCATTCAAAGGGAAAGAAAGAACAACTGTTGGGAAAAAAAGTGACATTTTCCTAAATCTCTGCATATCGGTGGTCATAAAGCAATAAAATTCCAGGACACTGTAAGCTTAGGCACACAGAGAAGTAAATGGGAAAAAAATGTTTGGGAAGACAATGTAACATTGTCTCATAATTTACAAACCCCTAATGATTTCCAAAGCTGGTATGCAAGATTTACCCTCCTTTTTTGGCATTCAGATTGACGCAGGGGCTTTTTCTTGCCAACTAGAACATTCTTTAGGTGGTTTTTTCGTTTGCATGAAGCTTGTTGTGATCCCATGCTTGCTATTATTCATAAATTAATTTCTGGCATTGCAATAAATTCTAGGAAAACCAATAATCCACAAATGTACAGATAATTCTTTGTCATTTTTTGCCTTTTTTTTTTTTTCCCTTAAAAAAACCCCATTCTGTGGGAAAGGAAGAAAAAAAAAGTCAAGCAGCAGTAAATGTTTGCTGAGGTGCTGGATCCACAGCATGAATTTATGTTTCCAATTGTTTTTCCTAACTTGTCAAAGAAGTTTTATTGCAGTCGACAATCTTTATTGGGTCTGTTGGGCAGGGCCAGCTTCAGAATGTGTCATAGAGTGAGCCTGTATAATATATGTAAAACATGTTTCCATGTATTGCACGGTCCAAGGACTGGTAAATTGAGGCAGATCCAAAACCTCTGACTTGGTTTCTGCAGGTTCCTTATTATGAGATCAATAGGTTTTCTGTGTGACAAAACCTCACTTCTGAGCAAGTTCTGGGATCCTTACCTTTTGCATGAAGTAAATGTTCACACCTGCATTTAATTCAGTATCAGCCCACCAGACATTTTCATTTCAGAAGTAGAAGGGGTTGGTCACTGAGGTGTGCATTTGTGCATGCATATTGCACACACCACTTGCACAGCATGTGCACAAACTGCTCTGGGGGATAAAATGGTACTTCTTATGGCAACAGCACCTAGCAGGCTGTCATGGGCCAGGCAAGAGAAGAAAGCACCATTAACAACCAGGGGAGAGCCTGTCACTTACAGCTCATTCCCCAAGACAAAGGAAAATGTGTGTCTAGTCCATTAGGCGACTGATATGTGAAAATAGCTCCATTTTTCTTGGTGCGATAATACAGATTTAAAGCCTCATTTCCATTAAAATTACTGGGTTGAAATGTCCACACCAGATCCTTATTATGATTAATCTATATACAGGCAGGTATGTACATGTGGTAGCTCTGGCTCATCTGTCTGTCTCTTTTGGCACAGCTGGGTTCAGATTCAAATTTGCTTTGCAGAACAACAGGCAGGGTTTGTAAAGTCCTTCTCTGGTTGGAGGTTTTGCTCCAGAACTCAATGGTATTTAGGCACCAAATTCCCACTAAAATATTAGCTCAAGAGTGTCTACTCTCAGAAGTAGATTAAATATTAACTCAAGAGTATCCAGCTAAGAAGCTGGGCATTTCAGCTTCAGTTCTAATGAAGCTTCAAGCAGTTTAGCTACTTAAAGAGTGCTACTTGACTAGAGATCACAGGAGTTTTCCTGACCATCTGGAAGCTGAGCTCATTCTCCTAGAAGTTTTTCTCTTTGAAGCTTTCATACTACAGCTTGGGAAAGCTTGCATGAACTGCCGTGTCCTGCCCTTGAAAGCATGGAGGCTCCTTCAGGCTTGATGGGCGTTGTTGGCAGAAAGAACAGATTTACTGACAGAAGGGATGAATGAACTTTCAATATCCTTCTTAATGAGGAATAGCCCTGCCTGAAGTTTTCTTATGTGAGCTAGTTTCAGTTCAAGCATTGCAGCAATTAGGAAAATCCTGGGTTTTGCCAAAAGGGAAGGCTTAACAGAAAGTTTTCTTTCCTTTTTAACACTCTTCTGTCTGAGTGTGTCCTGTCAAGATTCAACCAAGACTGCAGCAGCACTTGGAATTGCCAGTGTGCCAGGCGGTAACACAAATCCACAGGTAAAACTCCTGCAAAATGTTTTTCTTGGAATTCCTCAGCTTGCTCACAAGAGTCAAGCGCATACAGGAGTAGTGGATTATCCCCAGGCAGGACGTTTGTACCGGCCTGTAGGTTCCTTTCAACTGATGGTAAGGACAGGAAAGAGTATGTACTATATCTATGTGTGTTACCCAGGGTGAAATGGAAAGGCTGCTACGGGGGGAAATAGCAACGTAGATCAAGTAGAAGCTGCAGGTTTTTTCCAGCCCTCTAGCCCTGTGTTGCTTGTGGGTGTGCTTAGGCTTTGCTCTGATCTTATTAGCTTTGTGGTAGCTATCGCCCTCAGATGCAGAATCTGTGGATTCAGGGATGTGCCGGAGTTATGGTTACTTAACAAGATATAACCCATAAGCTGAGCTCTAGTAACATCCACCCATGCACTTCTAGCATGCTCCAGCAGCAAAGTAGTGCAGTTCAGTGTCAATGCCTTTCCATGAGGTCAAGTGGAGTCAAATTATATCACAGAATACATTGGCTGTGAGTTTGTGTGTGCTGAGCTCGTAGTGCAGCAGAATGCAGTAATTTATGGCATGAATGTGTATCTGAGCCTTGTGTCTCTCTTATTTTTGGGGGATAACTGTGAAAGCTTTCAGAAGGAGACCCCTTCTATGAGTGGCTTTTGGGGATGAAATGGATGTGAATGTAATATCAGGAAGACTATGGAAAAAACATGCAATTGTGTATGGTAGCAACTCGGCAGCCATATATCCCATTGCTACGACGGCACAGATATACATGCCTTACTCTTTCCCCTGCTTCCTCCAGTCCATTTCTTGTGTTCCTTAATCTAAACAGAACAAAACATGATGGTATCCAGTTCACTGCAGGACTGGAAGCAGTGGACAGTCAGCTGTGGGTTAGCAAGAAATGATTAATTTTTCCAGAACACTGCACTGCTCTTTTATAAAACATATTAGTGTTGTTATAAATCAATGAACATGGTTTATAATAGCAATGATGCCCTTGAAATCTGTTAATACTGCAGTCAGTGGTGGTTTGCCAGAGCATTTAGTGCCCTTGGTTTCACCTTGGGCTATTAACTAACAAATCGGTTATTAGCCAGTGGTAATGACCAATTTTCTAGGGATGATTGCTTAAATATTGCCCACCTTGGAAAGAAAATTATTGCTCAACTGAAAACTGAACCCTTATTTTCAACTCGACAGAGCTAATGATCTTGTCTGATTTCTTTATCTTCTTCCACCTCCACGAAGGTGGTCTGAGACCATATTACTAGAGAGCAGCTTTGCCTTCTGCCTTCTGTGACTTGAGTCCAGGAAAAGTTCCATATTTAATATTTATTCTCTAAGCATCGGTGGATGAAGACAGATGGTAATGAAACCAGTGTTGCTGAAAGTGACCACAATGATAATAGATTCTTTATGATGTCCAGAAATTCTGGACTCTCAGTCTCGGCTTAAATGTAGCATGGCGCCAAGCCCGTCACCTTAAGCTTAGTATTCCTGTCATCTCCCTGACCTGTCTTTAGACCTGATGAGTGCAGGCTGCACTAAAGGCATCAATCTGTCTTTCTCCCCTTATAAATGTTTTAAATACCCAAAGCTGGTCACAAATGACACATTCTGCAAGAAAACCTTTGGAGGGTGGGGGCTGGGAGGCAAAATATCTTAGGGTAAAAGGAAAGAGAGTATTTACTCAGGCACTCATTGGATGCGTATGTTTGTTAACATGTTAGCCATTGGAGGTATATGCCTGTGGTCTGTGCTTCCTGCTTCTTACCACCTTCTCCAAGCAGCAAGCTTTAAATGTTTTTGGAATCATGAACCTCTCCATTTTTTTCAAGGGAAGTGCAAACAACTATGTTTTGGATTTAATATATGGACAGTGGAATTTGGGTTGTTAACTTCTCAGGGTCCCTTAAGACCCAGCCAGGTCTGAAGACCAGGGGGTGAATGAAAGTGTTTTAATTAGAAGCTGAATTTCCATCTCTTGTCAAGCAAACTCTGCTGCTTAAAGAAAAAGTCTACATTCCAGAAATGAAAAAAACCCCTAAGTGTGGTTGTAACCAGCAGGAATTTGGGACCTTTCATGGGTGGAGTGGGCTTGCAACAAGAAGTCAGAGGAAGAATTTGGGCAACATGTTTGGTTCCTTGAACTCTTGGGGCCAGCAATGTATCTTGCCATTGATTACAACGTGTTCAGTTGCATATCCAGCTTCCACTACCACATCACAAAGTGCACAGCCTTCAAGGAAAAGATAAATGAAATAAAATATAAGAAAAATAGAAGATGGTATAGGTACTCTTGTAACTCTCATGTGTTCTGTCTTCTAAGATGCAGTTTCTGCACCATGGCTTTCTGATCAACTTCAGGGCCAGGCCCGCCTATTTTAAGCTTAAAAAAGAAGTCCATGGTATCCACAGGCACAGAGGGTGTGCTTCCTCCATCAGGAATATGTAAATGAGAGTTCAAACTGAATGATTCTATGATTTTATTTTATAAAATAACATTTAAATCCCTACAAAAAGAGTGCAACATGGTTATAAAAAACTATATCTTACAGGGTAGCAATGGAAAATCAGCTCCACTGGGCAGGGAATGAATCTTCTAAGATGCTGCTAGATAAATAAATAAATAGACTTTCTTTTTTCTACTTTCCAAACAAAAGCAACATGCGGTGCTCTTCATCTGGCTGAGACAGCAGGAACAGGCTGCTGGGGACATTGGGGAGTATCTTTCTTGCCTCCACTCTCTATGCTGCCAGTGTCAGGTCACCGGTGCTGGGTCTTGTTGAGATTCCCAGTCCAACAGGAGTAAATAATGGATGTTGCACCAGCTGGCTGGTTGTCCAGTGAAATTCTGTTTCTAAACACAGGATAAAAAGAGAGAAAAAAAACCCCATGATCTTCTGTCCATATTTCTAATACTACTGTAAACTGTATAATGTAGCTTTTACCTAGCAATGTTTTTAAAAGGCTTTCTTACTGCATTAGGCTGAAACATAGATATTCTGCATGGCTGGGCCACAGGATTCCTGGTTTTCTGTAGTTAAATTAGGTATGTCACTGTTTTATACAAGCTAAAACACTTGCAGCCTGGTAGCCATCAGTAGCACTCTGAAAAATGAGTGCTCACAAATTAGAAGTCTTCTCTGGGCTGGATGCAGTCAAAATATGAAAGGGAAAGAAGCTGTACAATCGTATTGCTACTACTTTATTACAAGAGCTAAGATATGTCTTCACTGCAGGCACCTTTCAAAATCAAATCACCTCTATTCTGCCCTCCTGAAAACTGAGAACAATTCTCACAGAGGGTAGTTTTATGCCAATACCAACAGAATTGGAATCACCGCTCCTTAAACAAAATATCTTGAGGACAGGCACTTGGGAAGAAACATCCAAAGTGACTTCCTTGTCCAGCTGGAATACTTGTAAAATGCCTGCATTTCTGAAAGTAGGTGCTGGCCTCTGCTTGAAAACTCACTGAGTGTGATCTGAGCTCCAAGAGCAGAAGTCCTCAAAATCACCAGGCATTTTGGAAAGCCTGGTGGTCATTACTCTGTCAAACTTCTGAGTATATGAAGCAGGTAAAGCTCAACAATAATTAGGTCCTTGCTCTCAAGGCAGAACATGAAGTCTCAAGAGAGCCACTAAAATTTGGCATGACAAAGTGCAAACCAAATTAAATCACAGTCATGCAGTTGAAGTTCCCTCCTTTCAGTAATCCACAGTGCACACAAATGCACCTTAACTTGCAAAATATATTGCCACCAGCAGCATAGTTTCAAGAAACTGATTTTCTTCCTGCTTTCAGCTGACTTCTTCCAATTTTTATGCCAATTTATATGGCCCCAAACCCAAAAGAATTAGCCCAGTAGGTCAGTTGAGAAAATGTTAACACTATTCCTTTGGGTAGACAACCTGCATACAGCTGAGTGGAGGGTTGGAGCAGCTGTAGGGCACTATCTGCCCAATGCAGATGAGACCCTTTGTGAGAGAGACAGCCTAAAACAAAGAAGGAAAGTGGTCAGGGGCTTGTCAGAACTCTTTTACCATGGTGACGGCATTTTTTCCTTCTTCTGCTTTTACTTGCCTTTCCTCAAGGTGTCTCTAAGATGCTTCAAACAGGTAGGAAAATGTCCTTTTAGACGCACCAGGAGCCTTCATTCAGATATTATATAACTCTGTACTCATTTGGTTTTCTGAGGGTCTTTTTGCAGAGCACAGGAAGGGAATTTACCTTAATTCTTTTAGATCTGAGAGTTGGCTTCATTTGTCTAGGACTTCTAGGTAGGTGGGAGCTCTCATTCAAAGGCAGGTTGACCTCTTAGAGTCATGGGCTGCAGTAAATTCTGCTTGGGAACAGCAGGCTTGAAACTTTCTGAAGTTTCTGACTATGGGGTGTAAAAAGCACACATGCAGAATGTGGTATTGTGTGATATGGTATGTTCTCCATTACTGGAAACTTCTCTATTGCAATTGGATACCTTTGTAGAAGATACTTGAATTCAGCTGCAGATATTGGACTTTATGTGGAATTTAATTTAGAGGAGCCCTATGGCCAGTGTTGTGCAGGAGACTAGATCAGGGATCAGTAAAACCTTCTGCCCTAAAGTCACAACTGCCTGAATCTGTTACTTAGCTGGTTAAAAACTGGTTTTGGCTTTTACAGTGCCCAGGTTGCCCCCAGTAAGGTGATTTTTCTAAACCTTAGCCTAGAAAAGGCTGCCAAAAACTTCTGCTACAAGGAGCACAGGCAAATACACAGTGTGCTATACGTCTGCTCTGTATATTTGTGATGAGCAAAGCATAAATCTTTCCAGTAAAAGAACTCAGAAGAAGTCTGTTTGCCAAGTTACCTTCTTCCTTGGCTGGGAGTGTAAGGGAACTTTTCTCCCCCTGTCAGTTAAGTGAGAACTGTTCTCCAAGGCACATGCTCCCACCACTCTGGGTTTCACACAGCTTCACAGAGAAAAGCAGGAGCAAAAAGTTCAACTCTTGTGGCTTATCTGAGCAGGAAGTTAGTACAGAGTAAGTCTGGGGATATGCTTTAGGCACTGTAACTGTTCTGTGTTAACTCCCGGAGCGGATGTTCTTCTGCGCCTTTGTGCAACCTGGGTTGATTCGCTTTGCAAATATGTAAACTACAGAAAATGTACTTGTGGTTCAGGAGGTTTTGGAATGTTTACTGTGTTTTTAATTTCCATCCACCTTTATTTTGTGCTCCTCTGCTGTTTAGTCAACTCCTTACTAGAGCAGCATTGACACTTGCTTAGAGTGGATGCAGAGAATGAGGTTGCGTTTTTTTTCCCTCATTTAAAAGGCCAGTATAAAGTCAATAACATTATTCTCGTTTAGTCAAACACCCAGTGAGACATTGCAGAGTTCTTAGAGCAGTTTCCTATGGTTCCTGCCTTTTAGGCGGTGTCTACTGCAAACCTGCTGCCAAAATAGTTTGGCAATACCTTGAAAACAGGAAGGCTGAAAGCACCAAATGGCTTCTGAGCAAAGCAAGCCTGCTAGGGTTTTGATGGGAACATGCACCTGAATGACACTTGCAGAAAATCTTCATAAACCTGAGAAACAGATTTAGAATCATTCTGGTTTTAAACCCGTTAAATATTAATTAGAGACACATCAGGGCTGTTCTCTGTCTTGGAGAAGCTCTGGCTTAAGCAATTCAAGTGTAAACTCAGGGAGAATCCCTAAAATACCATGATGTGGAGTAACTTTGCTGGTTACGGCATGGAAGTTGTAGGTGCAAAGGATCCATTAGATACTTCAGCACATCTGTGGCAATCTGTGAGGTAGTTCTATTTGTAATATCATCAGTAATGAAGGCTCAGTTATCCCTACCTACAGCATGCTTTTGTCTAGATAAGATACTTGTGCTTCCTGCTGTGAGGTGTGAAGTTTTGATGTACACGCACTGCCACAGCAGAGTCACAGGAGATCAAAACTGAACGAGCAGATCCAGAATGACACAAACACCAGAATGACACAAACATCTGGAAACTCCATTAGGAGTGTGGATTCCCAGATGGTGTTGAGAGGGGGGGAAAACTGGGCAGCAGACGCCAGACAGTCTCACCTTGCCTGGGTGGCTTGGAGAGAAACGAGATGGAGGGGTCAGTAGCTATAGAAAAACAATGAGGAAGAAGATCTGCTGAAGCTTGTCTCCGTTCTCTCATCTCTTTCCACTGCCTTCCGCTGCCTTGGCCAACTTGCCTGATGAATTTTCCTACTCGCAGCTCTTGGCTTTTTCCTTTGAAGTCATGCTCTGCTCTGCTCCCAGATGGTTTTCTATGCCCCTGTGCTTCCCCTCCGTCAAGCACATCGTTAAAACTCATTCCTTCCAAAAGGTAATTTATACACTCATAACACTCCACAATAAATATGTGGGGATTTTCAAAAGGAAACAGTAGAAATAATTTCCAAACATGCTAAGTTTGCTATCACTTCTAGTTCTACTGTTCTCTCTTCCTTTCCCTCATGTTTCTGTTGATTTTACTCAGATTCAATGATACCAGCCCCAGGGTGGCACATAAGCGCCTGGGAGACTGAAAAAGACTATCTTCAAGTAAATATGATACATTGCTCATTTACAAGAGCTAATGAACAGATGAAACTGCCAGGTAGAGTTTTGTCTTAACAACCTGACTTGAGAAGAGATTTTGATCTACTTCAATGCTGAAGGCTACTTTTTCCCATTTAGCAGCCATGCTGGTACTTTCTGCAAAAGGCAGCACATCCTATTTGTCGTCTTAATAGGGAGCACACTGTTCTTAAAAGAATTTCCTAAAAAGCCAGGAAGAGGTAAACAGTGAGTTTGGCTTCCTCTGATATTACTTTCTTCTCCACCTGTCTGTATAGAATCTAACATGCTACTTGCATTATGTAGGTCATGAATAACCAAATAGCTTGGCTGGAACCAAGACAAGGCAACAGGTAGGAGAGTTAAGTTTGCTATTTCCTTTGCAGACCAGACACTTGCATTTTTTTTGCAGAATAGATGACCAACTAAAACATCAACGCTCTTACCTGGCTTGTGGTGTGCCAAAGATCTTAGTCTGTTTGCTACGTGGCTGTGCTGTTAAGCTAGTTTTCAGTGATGTCAGGTGAAAACCAGTCCACACTAATGCATGATGGTGGTGGCTGTTATCTTTTATCGTAAATTTGGTGATGATCTGCACCTTTGCCTGTTGCTTGAACTGACAGTAGGTCTTCTCCTACCCATAGCCTAGGAAACCTCTGCTAGTTTACTTAATACTTTCACTTCTAATGTCCTTTTGTGGTAGTCTCAGCAAAAGCTTGAAGCTGGGGGTGAAACACATCAAACAGACTCTTGCTGTAGTGCTGGTTCAGGCAGAGAGAAAGAAGTAATGAAAACAGCATGAAAACACTTGATTATGTTTCCAGCTCTGTTTGGCAGGTCAAAAGACTTTGAAGGAAACACAGAGAGACACCAAACACTGTAGTGAAGCTTGAGCTAAATAATAATGTGCGTTAGTCATTAAAAGTAATTAAAACTTTTAACAATAGCATGAAATGGCAAATAGTTCCTAAGTGGGCAGATATGGAGCAGCTGCTTTACTTCTCTTAAAAACAGAAGACAAACCAACAAATACAATGTGTAACCAAGCAATAATGTTCTTTTTTATAGTCTCTGGCAATAAGTTAATAATGGCTCTGTGGTGTTGAGGGCTCAGGACAATTTTAAAGGAATCTTATACTTTGGTCATCCAGGGAACCATTTGTAAAGTGAGGCTGGTCTCATTCACATGATGGAGCCCTGAAATCATAGGAGTTGACCTACAACAAAAGCAAATAAAAAGGCGGCTTTTTGAACCTATCATATACATTTGGTTGTAAATCACCACCAGCCTCAGAACCCACTTGAAAAATATGACGTTATTTGACATTTTCTTCGCAGTCAACTAGAAAGCTCCAGCTTCCAGATCATACAAATTTAGTTTAATGTGAAAAGACAGTAAGTTACCCAGTGCCTTTCATGATTCTGTCAAGGGCACTTTTTGTTTGCTGATACATCAGGCTTGTTTAAAAATCACTAGACCAAAACAGACATAATTTCCTTTACCTTTTTTCCCTTCCAAATTTCTGAATTGATCAATTAAAACAAATTCTGAGAAAGCAGTAATGAAAAAAAGCATAACAACAACAAAACAAGAAGCAAACAGAAGATGGACAGTTTTAAGTGCCAACTGTTCAATCATCATTATTGACAACAAGATGGTGTTTTATGACTTTGGAAACAAACAGATTTGCTAAGCTGAAAACTCTTGCTCCTTGCTGTTTGCTTCACAACTGTGTTTTATAAGAAGAAGCTGTCTGCCTGCGTTTCAGGGCTACAAGAGAAAGAACAGCTTCTGTGTGAAAATTAGAAATAGATTTCAATCTTCTTGCTGCTGTTGTAACTAAACAGCCTGCTAACCTCCTTAAATAGGGGAACATAC
The DNA here is from genome assembly GCA_039877255.1 of Loriculus beryllinus. Taxonomy (NCBI): domain Eukaryota; kingdom Metazoa; phylum Chordata; class Aves; order Psittaciformes; family Psittacidae; genus Loriculus; species Loriculus beryllinus. Next base: position 32,463 of record JBCJKH010046555.1, on the reverse strand, counting down.
TGTGTACTCCTGGTCTAGAATACATAGAAAGTAATGTGATTACGTCTGTTTTGATCCAACCCTATCTCACTGCTACCTAGATGCTCTTACATGAACGGTACATGGAATTAGTTCCACATTTCTTCTCTTACAATTAGCATATTAATGTACCAGAGAGATAAAGCTAAAAGCCTGGACGCTTGAGCGCACACAGTGCCTTCTTCATTGAGCTCTAACACTCAGCCCCTGTGAGTCCTCAGGAATGTATGTGTACATGCCGTTTGCCTCCTGCTTGTTCTGAGAGCAGCCCTGACCTATGGACCACAGCTGAGATACTTTAGGTGCTTATTTACTTTGTTGGCCTCAGAAATTCCATTTAAAAAAGTGTCTCAGTGTCAGGCTGCCTGCAATGGAGTCTTTGCGTTCTTTATTTGTGCATAGAGGTGTGTGCACGTGCACACATCACAGCTACTTGCAGAGACAGTCTAAGGGGTTTTTAAATACCCAGCTCTCATTTTGACACATCTGTATGTATTGTTAGACCTTGTATACAGTATGCACCTACATGCATATGGGCTGTGTATTTTTGTGTTTGTATATGTAATGTGGAAGTTTAGGCAGTCTCCCATGACTTTATATGTCAGGGATTCAGCATGGCTGGTGAAAGTTTCTAATCTTCAGTCTATCTTGGTGAAACACTAATGAACTTGTAAAAACAGGAAGCAGTGGGAAACAAATGAATTTCAGCTGGTGTTTGAAGAGCTGTCAAATCCCCTCGCTGAAATGTTTCAGAGGAACATCTTTCTGATAAAACCTCTGAGAAAAGTGGAGGAGTTTAAGAAGAGTGATTGGAAAAACAGGATGCCGACTGGCAGGCTTTGCTAATGCATTGCATCTGTAAAGACTCCAGCAACCGAACACAGCATTAGCTATGTGAGAGCCATGGAACTAGAGAAAGTTATTACATCTGAGTGTGATGGGAAGAAGGGGGAAGGGGAAGAACAGGCTGCTCCCTTTATGCAGCTTGAAGTCTGCAGGTTTTTTTTGAGCCTTTGACATTTTTCATTCCATCTACTTTGCTGTCAACACACAGACTTAATTCTAACACTAATAAGCAATGCTACTTTGCTGTCCAATATCTCTCATCCAAGGCTCTCCAAACATTTCACAAATGTTAAGGAAGCTTTGCAATACCAGCGTGAGACAAAGCTAAGACTCCCTGGCTTCACACAGGATGTTGTAGTGTCTATACCTCATTGGCAGATGTTATCTTCATTTTTAGAGTGATTTATATCATGGAATTGTAGGATCCTTGAGTTTCTATTAATTTCCTCTTTTTCTGTTCCAGGTTCTGTGATTCTTAAACTGACTTCCTGGTGCTGGTCACTGCTTTTGGTGGGCTGTTTCTTTCACTGTCTAGGTCAAGAGTCCGTTGGTTTGTGTCTTGACTCCTGATTGCCCCATGCTCTTGAAAATCAGGATGTGGGAGACTGGAGCAGGGCCCATGCAGATGAAGGAGCTCAAGGTATTCTTGGTTCCTCCAGTCTAGATGTAGTTGCCTTTCAGAGAGCTAGAAACTGAATCCTTGAAAACAGAGGGGTGCTAAAATTGTAAAGCGAAGGGACTTGGCAGCAAATGTGAACTGTAGCAGGACTATTGATTATACAGAACCAGTCCTACTTCTGTGGCTTCACCCACATGCTTTCCGTTCTGCTTTCTCTGGAAATGTCTCCCTGAGCTGAACTACCACCCGAGGGATGTACATGAGAGCAGGAGCCTGTCAGTAGGGTCTCAGACATGTCAGACTAGTACAATGCGTCAGGCTTACAACATACAACTTTGTGTCTTTTCCATCCTGCAGCCAGTTGTTTCTTGTTTCTTTGCATTCAATCAGTCATCAATTCAGCAAGAGCTTTTCTTACTCAGCAAAGCACTGAAACTTCTGTCTGCAGAAACCCTAGCATCTGTTAGAGGATGACTCTGAGGACACGCACATGCCCTGTTTGAAGTCCATGCGTCATGGTAAAGCTGAGAACTGCCTTTGGATGTCCTTCTTGGACTGTCACAGCCCTCCTTGCCTCCAAAAGCTGTAGCCTTTGTTTATGCCTAAGCGGTTTCTAACATCCGAGTCACAGCAGCAGAATGGCAATTCCAACATCCTGATTCCCGCGAGAGGATCTAACAGTGGGCCCAGGAAAGCCAAGGACAAAGCAGCAACTGAAACAATGTAAACAGGAATAACATCTTTAAAACAACAAGATGCAGAAAAATACCTAACAAAGCTGGGTTTCATTAAACCGTTTCTCAGCTGTCTCTTTCAACCGTTCCTACTGCTGCTTCAGTGCATCCCAGTTCCTTCTGTTCCAACAGCCCTCCCCTCGAAGATGGATGCTTTTGTGGGTGAAGCACCAGGATGGGAGTTGGGAGACTTAGTTTTGCTACAGAGTTGGGCAAAAGTAGCATCATGTTTTCCTTACTACCCTTAACTCCCAAAGGCCTGAGTTCATGCTTAGTTTAATGTATACAAGTCACAGTAGCTGTAGTTGGTGTGTTTACATGTGTGTGGAAGGTGTTAGGAGGATGCATGGGCAGGCTGAGAGCAGCTCTTCAGGCAGAAGCTCTCTTTTTTGTTTGAGAAGGTTATTCAGAACATAGTTGAAGAAGTGGCTGCTCTCAGTTCTGAACATCAAGCAGTGTTTATACGGATTTAAAAATATTTTTCAATCAATTAAAAATATCTACTTATTAATTCCTGTGTGCTCTGCTCCTTCCGTAACTCATTAATCATCACAGGGTCCTATGGAAAATGTGATTATCTCACTTGCCATTGTCCCATTTCACAGGCAAGGCAAACCCTGGGGACATGTTGCAGTGTTGTACCCATGGCTTGCCGAGCTTGGTGTGCATGTGTGCCTCTAAAGCACAGGACAAGATTTATAAGTCCTACCTTGTCTTTGGAAGGAAATATATGATGAAATATATGCTGTGCTTTTCTTAGGGAGAAAAAGAACTATTTTCTTATTTCAAGCATAACTCTTACTGGTGTATCTGTTGCTTTGCTTTGGTCTGCTTCATCTTTTTGCGGCTTCCTAGGACAAGGTCTGCCTTCTGTTAGGTGATTATGTACTGTGTTCTAACACCCCCCTCTAGCCTTGGCAGGCCTTTCACATTCCACAGTCATCACCTATTAAGTTTGACTGGATAAATTGTTTTGTTTATTTTTTTTTTGTTGTATTTGTATGAGCTGTGGCCTGCTTGAGAGAGTTCTAATAATGATGAGTTGCATTTTGTTTTATTCAGATTGCTGATATTTTGATATTAGAGTGTCTAATTCTGAGACATACTTTGTTAACCTGCCAAAAATAAGGTAGAGTCCTAGGCCATGTTGTAGGAAGGTGGTGGAGATATCCAGTCACACCTCGAGATAACATGGGTACTTCTAACAGCAGTCAACACAAAAATGCAAACTTAGAAATTTACATAAAAAAATGTAAAATCTGGTTTTTGGTCTAGATTCCAGACATCCCAGTTCAGAAAGAATTTTAATTTTGGAACCTGGCTATTCAAGTGTCTGTCACACACATCCAACTGCACACTGTCATGAGTGTTGTCTAACTGGCTTTGACTGGCCATCAGATATTGGATGAGAAGGACTTTGTTCTGGGGTGATTGTGGGGTTGTGTCCCTTGAAGTTGGCTTCAACCCCATCTCAACTGCGGGACCCCAGTGAACTCAGACTCCTAGAACTGGCCACGGGATGTGTGACGTTAACGCTGCAGATCTGTTTTGCTGTGAAATCCTCTATTGTTCTGGGCTTGAGGCCTTGAGAATCCTCTCCATCAGAAAAAATAATTTGCCAGATGGCTCAATAAGCCTGCCCTTCTGTATTGACGGTTCTATAAAAGGAGGGTTTTTTTAAAGCAGCGGATGTTTATTTTTGGCAGCTTCTGTCATTTAACGATTTTCCTGCTCCAGCAGCCCTCCAGAAAACTGATAAGTGTATCCTCTTCCCATCTTTTAAATTAGAGATGAGCCTCAGTACTAGGTCCAGTCTATATATTTGGTCTGAGTCCAAACACTCTCTAAATATGGTGGTTCTGGGGAAAGCTCCAGCCCATGTGTAAAAGCGTGCAGGTTACAGAATCTTTGGGTCTGCTATTTTGCTTTTGTTCCTCATGGATTTAAAGGTTTAGCCCAGATTTCTGTTCTTTAACAAAGGCATGTGTGTACATAACGGGAAAGAGAAATAGAACATTGACTTGAAAACCCTCCAGTTCTAATAAGGGAAACAGCTTTCTCATAGGTTCCCACATCATCAGTCAGCTCATCACAAGCATGCTGCTGCAAGACATTTTTCTTGTAATGAATTGAATAATCACATCTGTTTCTCAAGCTTGAGAAAAGTTTAAAAAGTCATCAACATTCTCCCGTTTCCATCATTGGCAGAATCTACTTTTTTGGTTGTTTTTTTTTTTTTTTTTTTTTTTTAATCAGCATTTTGGCAGTGTAGACATGTGCATGTGAAAAAGTGTTTGTGCATGTGTGTGTGTGTGCGCCTGCAGCTAAAGCGATGTGCCTATCTGTGTCCACTTCCACGCAGGCACATGATACCTAGCACAGGTCACCGCTTCCAAGCATGGACACAGAGATGGGGTCCGGGTGGAGCAATGCGCGCACACACCTGCTCTTCTCCGGGAATTCTGTCTCTTTCCATCATAACCACGCAGGGGACTTCCCGTGTGGCTGTAGCTGCGCTCCCGAGCAGCCGCAGGCAGCAGACACGAGGGGGCAGGCTTTTCCTCTCCTGCCTCCTCCCTGCCTGCGCTCTCTGCTATTGTTATGTTTATGCAAACAGCCTTTGACATAATAGCTTTGAAACAGTTGAAAATTGGATTGTGCCTTTAGGCCAAACATTCAGACCACCACCTTGGCTATATTCATCTGCCACAGTAAATTGGGTTCAGCGTTGGCTCCACACACAGTATTTCAGGGAAAGATTACAGCTTGGCAATAACTTTTGTACAGGAAAGACAAATGCAAACTCCTGGCAGAAACATTGGAGCTGTTTAGTTGTGCAACCCCCTATCTGGAGGAATACAGATTGTACTGAGAATTTCTTTGGACGTCGGAGGAACAAATAAAACAAATTCCCAGGCTGGAATCTCCATTCCTTTCTTTTTTGGCTTCCTAATGCAATCTAATTATGGTTTAACCTCCTGAAATAAATACCTAATAAAGGATGAACCTATTAGAAGAGTAAATTTACAGCCCACTAGTTAGTAGAAATTCTTGCCGTGCTCCCTTTAAGCGATAATGTTATTGGGATTGAATATTGTTTGACTGGTTAATGATCCCTCTACTACAAGACAGATTATATGGAAAATAAAAGTCAAAGTAAAGCCAGTCACAGTATTAAAGCCCATGGTTAAAACCGCTTTTAGCACAAAAAGATGTGTTGAAAAGAAGTGAAAGGGCAGCAGCTCCTCTAACAGGGGTTCAGCGAGAATCGGGGCTGTGTTCTGAAAGGGAGACAATGTTCCCAGGATTCACCGTAGTCACTGTCACAATTAATTTTCTACAGGCTGTGTTACAATTTCATTGCACATTTAAGAAAGTGAAGGCTTATTTGGGCCTGATCCCAGAGGCAATGTTCTAGTTTCAACCTTTTCCAATTCATCCTAGCAGATGTGATTTGTCCATGGAATTCGGGGCCATATTCTTCCTTCTGTCTCCAAGAAGGGTGGAGATCCAGGTGGAAAGGAGGAGGTGGTGGTAAGAGCTCTGAGGGCTGGCAGGAGGCATCTGAAAGTGAGGTTAGTGTGGCAGCAAGGTGAAGGCTGCGGAGAGAAGAAAAGCAGCAATTCCTCTGGCAGTCTTCCCTGCTGCATCTCTAGTTTCCATCATGGTGCTGGCCCATCAGTGGATTAATGAGGCCATTGACTTTGCCAGGGGTGGAGAATATAAATAAAAGCAATTTCCTGGCCTAGCTCCCACTGAAATCTAATCCAGTGGGAAGAGAAAAGCTCTCATCTTGAGATGAAGGCTTTTTTAGCTCGGGTGGTAGCTGAGCTGCTGATAACTTCATTGTGAAATCAGGATATGTATTGGGTTTTCTGAATTGATTCAGGCTTACACCAGCTACTTCTAGTGTGCAAATGAGGCGACACATGTGTTGTTAGCAGGAATGAATAATAACGGGTGCAGTAGAAATACATTTCTTGCATGAGTACCTCAGTGTTTCCGGGGCTGGAATTTGCCAAGATCTCTGGTTAAGCTGTACCTGTGGAGGTCTCCCTGTCAGATAATCTTAACTCTGCTTTATTCACTGCTTATACCAATATCTCATCTCTTGTTTTTAAGGCTACAGAATACAGCAAGGATTTTACCTGCTTAACACATTCATGCACATGAATGAAGCAATCCTTATATGTTAGCACTGGAAGCAGTAATTACACTTAAGTGAGATGTAAAGAAAGTATAAGATACTGCTGTGCTGCATCTTCCCTTGGCTATGATGGACCAAATTCTGAAGCGAAGCAAATCAAACATGTTCACGTTTTAAATGGATCTCTGACCTCCTATCCTGTGAGAAGTAGCCTGCAGTACTTTCCACAGTCAAAAGGCAGCATCTTAGTTGGAGTGGGGCAGCAAGGACAGTACACATAACCTGTTCCAAGAAATTAAATGTCAGAATTAACCCACTTGAACATTTTTTCCCGTTTTTTCTAGTTTGATCAGTCACACTTTGCTGTCTTAAGCAACTTGGTTTTGCCTGTTGGTAAAATACTGGACTCTGCCAGAAAGCAGAAGTCACTAGCTGAAAATGGATAGGAAGTCACACATAATAGGAGAATCATATATTTCCGTAGCACTATGAGGAAGTTTTGCTGCTTAAAAATATGCTTGTTTCACATAAACCAATTAATCTTTTTTTCATGTCTCCAGCTGTTTTGCCCAGAATGGAAAAAAAATTTCTCTAGATGTCTTCAGTATGGTCCCCCCCATTTATCAGGCCTCTCACACTGGATAGAGCAGTATTTTTATGGACAAAACTGAGTGAGCTGGCTGAATTTTGCTGTAGCAGACTCTGATGTGGTAAGGCTCTTTGTCATATATCACAGTCAGAAGTCATTTATTATCCTGTTTTCCTTTGGGAAGAGGCTGGGGCAAAAGATCCAAATTCTACCTTTCCTTTTCCTCAAGTGTGTGTTTTATAATCATCACTTATTAGCAGGATTATGGTAGCATCTAGGTAATCTTGCCAGGATCGGGGCATTATTATGATGAACAATGACAGAAGTCTATTCATTAGAGTCCAGAGAAATTGTTTTGCTTGGCTGTAAAAGCACTTGGGCCAAGGAGGTCAGACGGCTTTATTCAAAGTCTTCTGCCCGTGTTACCAACTCTCGTGATATTATCAAAGTCTCCCACCATTCCGGGCTTTTCAGAGAGCAGCACCTCCTGCTGTCATGTGAGCCCACAAGAAGCTCAGCCTTCATTAAAAGAGAGAGATGATTCAAACCCTGTTGATTTCAAGTGAAAATACTGGAAAATATGGGAAACAGAAGGCAAAGAATCACCCTCTTGAGATGTATATATATAAAATACATATATGTTATTTTTTTCTTAATTTTTTGGAAGGTAAACTTTATACGTTGTTGGTGCCTGACTTACTGGAGACAGGACAGGAAGGGATCTTGGCCCTTCCTTAGCCCCATGGTTTTCAATCTGCTCCCTGATGCCAGTGCAGAGCAGGAAGGCAGGTGTGAAACCCTTCTTTGTGTAACTCGGGGCCCTGCCAAGACGTGACGGATTCCTCATCATTTGAAGGAGGCAGAAATACTCCATAGATATTTACTTCATAAAGCAAGGCTCTATTTCAGTCTAGTCTACCCATCCCAAAAGGATGGATATTTCTTTTTTCATTTAGACGGTGAAAAGTTGGGAGCCAAGAATAAGTAGAGGAAGAGGGGCTATGATAAAAATACTTCATTCCTCTTTCTCAAGATTGCCTTTACCACAGCCAAACACACATGAATGCCACTAACTGTATCTCATTTATCCTTGGTTTCTCCTTTCCCGTCTAGCCCCTTTGTCTCCTGTCCCTATGGCTTGTCAGATATATTTACCCATCCAGGCTCCCAGGCTTTTGCCCAACTCTAGCAATGCTTAAAATGCTGGATTTCAGGAAAGCACTACTTAAAGCAGACAAAAGAGGGATGTGAATTAGAATTAATGCAAAGAAAACAATTCCCTTTACTGGAGGTTTTTTCATGGCCCCTATTTCAGTTTTGTTCCGCTTTGGGAAGCTCCAGATAGAACCTTTTCTGCCAGTGTTATCCCCAAAATAGAGGAAACCCTGAATTTTCTCTTTTTGTCCCTTCGAGCCACAAATGCTGAGAGGCCTGAGGCCCTAACTGATGGGCAGAGCTTGCTGAGACACAGATTGCCTCACTCACGGGAAACCAAAATTGTCGGAACAAATGCTGGAACAAAACTCAGGAATGAGAAGGCTTTCCATGGATTGGAAATGCCCGTTCTCAGTTTGTTTTGTTCTCAGAAGACTTTGAAGCATTTGGGCTGATGTTTTTGGTTTTAAAAACGAAACAGCTGCCTTGTCTCCTGAGGCTGTGCCAGGAGTCCCCCACTTGCAGGAGCCCTTTTGTGCTGTCTCCACATTATTTTCCAAGAGAAAGCTCTTTCACAGGAGAGTTTCCATCCAGTTCCACTGGGAACCTCTTCTCAGTCCTAACAAGCTTGGTATTGCCAGGGGAACTCTGGATCCCATGTTGAGCTCTGTTAGTTCTTATTCCTTCATGCTTGGGCCTTTGCCTTGTCATCCCAAACTACATGGAGAGAAGGGGCTCGCTGTCTAAGTAAAAGCTTCCAGGTTGAGGGTCTTCCTATTTTGAGAGCCCACAAGAAAAACTTTTAGTCCTGTTCTTTCAGGCAAAGATCTTTTCTTCCCCCTCTTTCTTTCCCTTCCCTTTACAATTAATTAGCTAATAACTTTGCCTCTGATCCATTCTTCATTAAAAAAGCTGAATCCCTTTTGTTAGATCTGGTCAGAACAAAGGTAAGAGAATTTATGTCTTAATTTTAGTTCATTATGGCAGAGAGCATCCCACCCCATCACTCTCCCCCTCCCCTTCCAAGCCCTCCCTCTTCCTTTAGAGGATCAGTTATCACTTTGCCCCTAAACTCCTCACACTCTGCAGAGGCATTGGAGGAGCCTTCACTGCCCTTTATCTTCCGCTGCCTCATTAAGAGAAATGAACCTGAGTCTGAGAGAAATGACACAAGGGAAATAAAAATATAATCCCTTGGTGCCACCTATAATGAATTGTTATGAAAACCATGAAAATATCTGTCTGCAGATATTGTTCTTTGATTTGAAGTCAGTGTTGTAAGCGGTAATTTTTGTCATTAAAGCTGTTAATCTGTGCAGCGTTCCTCATAAGTTTTTATGAAGAAAAACAGCCCTGCTGCCTACATGCTCATGCAGGGAGCTTCTGAGCAGTGCTACATGAACGGGGTGCCTTTGAATAATTATCTTTAATTATAGCCAAGGTGGTTGTCTGTCTCAGAAATGGAACTGTTTCATGGCAGCCTGCTGCCCACTGTCATGATGGGATGGAATGAACTGGTTCGTCTGCACCTCACTGACACATTATTCCCCCACCTGGCTGGTGTTGGGGTGTGGGCATGTCCCCAAAGCCTGAGCCATGTGTGTGTGTACATGCAATTAGCTGCAGCGATTGCCCCAACCATATGCTTTTGCATTTGGGATGGGACTGAGAGGGATCATTGCATCCTAAGCAAAGATAAGCTTTGATGAGCAGAGGAGTGCTAGAGGTGCTACTCTTTTTGTCCTTCCCACCTAGCACAGAGCTGAAATCCTTCCTGCACCCCCTATTAAGCTTTTTTTTTTTGAGTGAGGGTGCTCTTTTACCACATCTGAGTGCTCCCCTGAGATTCCAGATGGCTGCTTTCCATGCTATGTATGTCAAGACATGGCAGGGAGGTTACTGCAGCTCCCTTCATTGATACACGAGGATTATTGGAAATTATATAAATATAATAAAAGGAATTATGGGCATAAATGTTTTCCTGAGTAACTTCCAGCTCTTACTGGAGTTTCATTTTGTGTCTCCAGAGCCATTGGCTGCAGCAAAAGAAGGTGGAAATCAGCGTAGCTCTGCAGGAAAAATGGGGAGAGATGGGGACATACAAAGCTCTGCAAGCCAGGAGTCTGCTCGGCCTCTCTTCTGTGCTAACAGCCCTGTGGTAACAATCATCTCTTCTCTGGCCTGCGTGAGTAGGGAAGTCACTTCTATGTAGCACAACTTACAAGTGCTTTTCAGAGAAAACAGGCTGTAGAAGAGTGTATAATTCAAACTTGAAACTTGGGTTAGCTGGAGGGAGCTCTAAATCTTGGACTGGCACCTGAGGCAGTTGCATACTGTGAACTGGGGGAAAAAGAAGCACACACTGACTTAAAAGAGACCCCTCTGTCCGTTGGCCGGCCTCACTTTGCCAAAGGGCTAAGGGTGATACCTATTTGAGCCCAGATGTGCATCTCCTTTCCTACTGTTCTGTGAAGCCAGTTTTGGTGGAGACCTTGCTCCATTGCAGTTAAAGAAAGGAAATCCCAGTCAGATCATGAAGATGTTGAGCCTTAAACCACAGAATTCAAAGCACTATTTAACTATTAAAGATTTCAGGGGAGAACTAGTGTAATGAGGGGCAGTGTGCTGCTGAGCTCCTTAGGTCAGCTGTCTTAGTGGAGGTAGGGGATGGAGACCCACGCGGTAACAAAGATACAAGGGTTATTGGTGTGTTAGAAACCATAGAGGCACCCGAGAATGGTCATGTAGGACTTAGGGCTTCTCTCCTAATTGTGTGTGGAACTTTCTGACACAGCCAACTAAGGAAGGTGCTGCGCTGGACTTGCTGTTTGTGAACAGGGAACACTTGTGGATGATGTGATGGCTAAAAGCCATCTTGGGCATAGTCATAATGACATTCCTCTTACAGGGAAGTGGGGTAAATAGTGCCCATGATCTCTGCAAAGGAAATTCATTATGTTTCCTGTAATTCTTAAGAGCATCACTAACACCAGGTCTTTCATATAGGGACTTTGTGAGTTCGTAAGAAGAAGCTATTTATCTGCTCTGCTTCAAGGCAGAGAACTCCTGAACTTGGCAAATTTCACATTATACTCCAGGCAGAGTAGCATTACACTACAGCTCCTGACATCCTACAGCTCAGCAAGTATTTTCCAGCATTTTTATGGCAAGTAAGAACAAGATGATCAGAGAAGAGAGCTCTGCAGACACCATTAACATGGTAGGCTGAATCTGCTGACAGTAAGTCAATGATTCTTTCTGACATAACTCTAAGAGTAGCAGAAGGACATCTGTTAAGATGACTCATGTTAATGGAAGACTGGTATGTATGACTTGAGATTCAGGACAGATGTCAGGTTCACAGAAGTGTGGTGTAATGAAGATCATTTTTATTGGCATAGTAGCAGGAGACAACTTGTCAGAGTGATGTTGACTCCTTTTTTTTGTATTGTTTTGGAAAATCCTTTGGGAAAATGGCAAATGGAAAGGGCAGAGGAAGACCTGGCAACATCCCCAACCAAATGGAAAAGGCTGCTTTCTTGCAGATAAATAGACCGGGTGATGGTGGTGACCTTCAGTTTGCAAAGGAACAGCCTTGGAAGACAGGGGAAGACGATCTTTATCATCTCCAGTGTAGTCACAGTGGTTTCTCACTCTCAGACCTGCCTCTATGATGGGTTTGCACCATTCCCATGAGTTGACTTAAGTAAGGGACCTGTTTAAAATATGTCAAACCTCTATGCAGACATTGATTTAAGAGTTAAACAATTCTCTTTCAGCCTTGCACAAGCATGCTTACAAAAGAAGTTAAATATTTGTAAGTCTAGGTTTAAACTGTCAGGGAGCAATCCACCAAGTTAAATCAGGCTTCTAATAAGATCAGAAGATACACATCTTCTGACACTCATTTCAAGCTCCTGGGCTTTTCCTGCTTTTGAAGAAGGCTAGGTATTTCAGAACAGCTTCATGGTCCAAGAGAGGCCCAGTGAAGACATTAAGCAAAACTGTGATACTTCCTTTTCTTTGTTCAAGAAGTGTATGTGGGTTGCATTCTTAAGTTCATTCTGGTAACTGTAACAGTGAGATCTACAGTAATGATTAAAAAAGCCTTTGAATGAATTCCAGTCTCTCCTCCCACCTCCTAAAAGCTGGGGTGAAGTTCTATCCAGCTGTCATTGGGAACAAGAAATTCAACCAGACACCTTTAGCAATATTAGTCTTATTTACATAAAGTCAATTCTTAATGAATATTGATGTAGAATCTATAAGGCAAGGATCAGGGCTCTCTACTTCCACTTCCATGTGTGACCTGCACCCTGTCCCAGACATTATTCTTTACTGATTGCCTCTTTGGGCACATGACATTTATCTACTGCGATCTCTGCCGCATTTTGTCCCTCCTGTTCACAGAAATGATTGCAGCTGGAATTCAAGAGGAATTTCCTGCTCTCCCTGGTTTCTGTGTTCCCTCTTGCATTGGGGTCAGGACAGGAAGTGTGATTTTGCAGAATATTTTGAAGGCAGTGTGGGAGACTTAAGAAAAAAGTGAGGTTGAAATGGTATCCACTGCTGCATCTGCAGATGTGTCGCTGCTTGTTCCATTGTACTGCTGTTTATAGGGTCTTCTGTTTTCTGAACACAATGGGATTGCATTTCACGATAAGGTGTCCAGACAGTTCTGCTTTATACAGATAACATTAGGAATGCCCATAATAATTTGCAAGTTATTAGCCAAGTAATAAATTTAACAAGGCTCCACTGATGGACAGAATTGTATTTGCAAGTGGAGAAGTGAAAACTTAACACTGAGCATGAACTGCTGGCTTAGGAAAAGAGAGAGAACCCAGGAAAAGGTTCACATACCCTGAACTCCTGGAGGGTAGGCACCCAAGCATCTCTCTGCCTTCAGGAGTATCAGTAAGTGCCCTAAAAACACATGTTTCTTCTATGGGGTTATAATAGATTCCAGAGCCAGTGTGAGCTGAATAAACATATAATACAGTATATATTGTGTATTACCTCTGGTTGCCATAGCAGAAAGACTCCTACAGATGGAACTGGCTGAACAGAAGCCTTGAGTTGCATTGCCTTTTTTTTGTGGATGGAAAAGGAGCAACAAGATGATGTACAAAAGAGGGAGCTGGATACAGTCTGGGACTTGAAAGCCACAGGGTTATATTTCATTTGTACCTTCTCCATTGTGACCTTGTGTTCATTCCCCATCTGGACGGTAAAGTTTCTCCTCTCCTCACATAGGCATTACAAGGATGAATGTGTTACAGGTCTGTCAAGTGGCCAACATGCCAGGAGACTGGAGGCCTTAGAGTACCAGCCATTTATGGAGGGCTGTTCTGCATCACATCTCTATCCTCCAATGTCCACTCCAACCCATGCAGCTCAAACACCCAGGGTTTGTAAGCTGTAAGGATGAACCAGCTTCCCGTACTTTCACAGCAAGAGTCAGGCTCTGAGCCATGGCCAGCAGAATCTGGCTGAGAAGCGTGGGAAACTTAACAGTAAGAGAGCGAATCTGCTCTATCAAGGGCTCTTTTCCTGGGGCTGCAATTTCTGATACATCCCGCACATTTTGGGGGTAAACTGTACTCCTGGAGCAACATTTGAAAGAGTGGAAAGAAAAGTATTTTATCTTCAAAAAAACAATTCATCCAGCAAATGGAGAGGGTCATGTCAGTCACTGACAAAGTAAACGGAGCTCCTCGGGACTCAGACTACCACCTTTTGCTGAACCCATTAACTGTTTCCTTAATGGCAGAAGAGTGAAGTGGATTTTCCTCTTCATTACTTTTAGAATAGGATATAGGTTTTTGAAGTGGATCCTGTCAGAAGGAAGGAATAAATTAATACTTTGAAGGTTGTTTTTTTTTTCCAGGCTAATCTTTATGTCAATGCAGGAGATTCACTTCACCTTATTTTCTCTTCAGCTGTCTATTTATTTAAGTTTGAAGTAGATAGTTTTCCTTCAATATCTCACTGTAACCACCTCCTTTGCTAGGGCAGTTAAGGGATATTGACATGATTGTTGTAGACATGCTTTGCTCAGCTGTTTCTCTCCTGTGAGTTGTTGCAGTTGTTCAACAATCATAATCTTGAAATTTTTAGGCTACAAGTCAGGCAGGATTGAATTAGGGGAGAAGCATTCATTTAGGGTTGGTGCATGCACAAGACCTAGGAACAGCTCCTCAGGACCAAACGGCTCTGACCCTGTGGAAGCTCTTGGGAGCTGCCTCTTGTAGTCACTTATTCAATAATTATGATATTTGCTTATTTAGTCAATCAGCACACCTTCAGTCCTACATTAACAGTTGGAAGCCACTGAAAGATTACCCTAAAGAGCAGATAACTTACTGGCTGCTCTTGTCAGGCAGGTTCATGGGAACTCTGCCACATTTCTGCCTCTTGCTGTTTCCATTTTATCTCTTGGTCTGGGACATGCATTTGGAATCTTTTCAGTGGGATTTTGAGCAATATTTGAGAGGGTTGAGTATTGAGATTGAATATTTGAGACAAAGTCTGCATTAAGAGGGCTTTTTTTTTTTTTTAATAAATTTTCCAAGAAGAAATGTTCACATATTTTATTTCTAGCCAGCTGTGGATTTTGCTTGGGGTAAATAGCATCCTTTGCTATAGCCATGGCTGATACAGTGTCATGGGAAAACTGGATACTGCCAACTGTACAGCACTCCTTATCAGCTGGGTTGCAACTGTTACCTGTGAATTACCCTGCTGTATCCATATGTGCTGTTTCTGCCTCCTTTTCTTACAGTCCTGAATTGGGACTTCTTCCAACACTTCTGCAATACAAATTCTACTATCGAGCTGTTTTCCACATTACACATTATATATGCTCCATAATTACTTCTAAATTCTTATTGTCACCCCATTCCAGTGAGATAAACGCTAATCTGCTTACTTATGACACGGACAATTAAGGTCACAGAAATAGAAAGGGCTACACTCATAAAGTAGATATAATTCAGATATCTGATTTCTATTTGGTTCCAAAAGAGCATGTAAATGTTGATATCTCTTTATGAACTGGGGTCTGAAAAACTATTAGCAGAGCCTAATTTTCAGATGGAGATGAGTATTACCTTACAAAAAACCCTGTGGAATTTATGTCTTGTATGAGTTTTCCAAAATCCTTCAGGAAGCTTGCAACTAAGCAAGGCACCAGATTCCCATCTCCTGACACCTAGCCGCACTACCTCATTGATTCATTTCGTACTTGTAAGAATGTAGCCAATTTTTAATCTTTGATCTCAGTGTGAACTTACTTGATGTTATAACTGTTGAATATTTAGTGTATTTTTGTATAGTTACAATTATGAAATTGACTTGCCATATGTATCTTCCCTCATGAAACTGAGTAACATGATTATTGGAATCGGTTCTTTGAAGCCTGTGATTCCACAGTGGTTTTTTTTCTTTAGGCTGTCTCCAAGCAGTGACACCACGTCTAGGTCTCATCATAACAGCCCTAATGAAAAAGCAGACCCAACAGCCCATCATTAGGTTCATATGTCCTTTAGGATTCACCGATACCGCAGTGAGTCAAGCCGCAGCGCTATCGTTTTGGCTGCTGTGTTTTATGGTCTCCCTGACCGAGTGAAATCACACGGTCATCTGCACCGAGGTGTGGGGCGAGCAGCATGCGGTCTCCTTGGAAACTGCAAAGTTGTGCAGGAGGCAGGAGTGCATGTCCCAGAAATGGCCGAGAGGAGAAGCGAGTCCGATAGGACATCTCCAGATGGAATTTCACTGGAGGGAAGCATGTCTGATCACTTGGCCTGCCAAGCCTTTCATCTGACCTGCTGCTGCCCCCATCTCTCACCCCTCCAACCTCCTGTTAAAAATACCAGTGTGTTTCCTTGCTGGCCGGACATCCTGCCAGGGAGCTTTGGTATCAGCGGGAGCTGAAACACACAGAGATCCCTGCTGCTACAGCGTGTGCAGTGGGCTGTCACCCTGCAGCAGCATGAGCTGTGCACGGACAAGCATCTCCTTTCAGAGGGGTTGTCTTCCACACATTATGTATGATTAAATGTATTGTGCTTACAGCTAAGGGGTTCCCAGGTGTAGCAGTGTGTGAAAATCAGTGTCTGCCAACAATTAGCTGCCATTGCCAAACATTTTCCCTTCCATTGTGATAACAGCTTAATATTCCTTAGAAAGGCACTGCCAGCTTTGAAAATCAGAATATGAGTTGTCACTGGTTCCCCTCCTAAAGCTTTCCTTTGTCACAGATTCCCCCTGTTTAGCTGGTGTCTTGTTGGTTGTTTGTGTATTTATCAGTATTACAACAGCACCTGGGAATCCCAGTTTAGATGTGCAGCCCTGTGGGGACAGGAGCTCCCTAGCCATGTGCTGTAGGAGGCAGGTCCAGCCCCAGATTGCTCACAGGCTATGTGTTGCAAAAAGCTGTGATGGATGAATTGGACAAATCAGGCAGATGTGATTTGGAAAGAACTTATTGCAATGGGATACACAGAGTTTAACAGAAAGGTCATCTGGCTGCTTGGTTAATAGAAAGCAATGGGAACAATCTGTGAGCACTAAGCACAAGTAAATGATAAGATATAGTTTACCAGAGGATAGGTAATTGGACAGGTTTTTGGCACAAATGGGAGGAGCAGTGTGGGAGAACACATGGCAACGCTTAAGAGAGAGGTTGGCTCACAGCTTCTCTTCTCAGACTTGTCTGGGACACTGTAAGCCCAGGAAGCTCCCAGGTTTTTTCCTGCAGAGAAAAAAAAAATACATTTGGTTCTACCAATTCCTCTTCATTGGTTTCATCAGGAAAGTTTCCTAACTTTGGTTTTAGTTGTTTCAGTTTCCCGTGAAATTTACAGGGATCAAGATTTTAAAATGTATCTTTTGGTACAAGTTTTCAGACTTTGTACAAAGCCACATTTTGAAAACCAAACATGGCATTTATTTAAGGGAGAACATTTTAGCAGGAAACTCCTTGTTTGTTTAATTTGCCTGGTTTTTACAGGGAAAACTGTAAAAAGCACTGACCATGTTGCATCCTTTGGCTAGCAGAAATTTCCATGTTTGTTGGAAGGGTATTTTTCCTGAGAAACATTCTGATGAAAATACTTGAACCACCTCCTGAAATTAGAAAGAAATAATATTAAATGAAATTCACTGAAATTTCCTAAGGGGAAACAAGTGTCAGTGTTAGAGAATTAAAACCCAGGGACTCAGCCTTTTCCCAACCACCAAAAAGAGTTTCCTTGAACTCATCTTGACTTTCCAATGCTGTGTCAGAGTATGGAGATTAGTGCTGGAAAACATGCTAGAGGTAGGAGTGAATGATGCACGGCTTAAGAATGAAAAGCTTGCAGACAGGTCCTTTCCTTTTCTCTCCTGTGCTACAGCCCTCGCTTTGGGAGACAGGATATGTCTCAATTACAGTCTCACAGCTGAAGCGCTGGATGGAGGGAGGTTCTCTGGGTAACAGGAGGCAGTCGCTGCTCTGCAGAGCTCGCAGGCAACAAACAAACCAAAAAGGATGGAAAGAATGAAGAGGTTCAAGGACAGCTTCTGCTGATAGCGATAGGAAATCTGGATATGAACTCAGGCCAGAATATATAGAAGAGATTTTGCAGAAAATGTTTACTTAGAAGGCAGTGTAATCTCACTACAGGAGGTGGTAAGGAACGCTGAGCATCCAGGTCCAGGAAAGGAGCAGTGTGCTGGAAAGAGGGGCTGCGCTGGCAGAGGCATATAAAGAAAAATGATGCTCTTTGTTCAGAGGAACATTTTGGATTGGAATGCAGTTCAGTGCCTCAACTATTGAGGAAAGTAACACAGAGAGTGCTTCTGGGAGATTTCCGTTAGAAATTGCAAAATCTTTTTCCCCCCTTTCTCTGCCCAATGCAATTAAACAGTAATAGGAGTGCGTTGCACAGTTTATGAAGCAATAATCCAGTTCCCAAATGGCTAAACCGGGAGACTGATGGCCAAGTCATTTATCCCAATGAGGAAAATAGATTATTGCTCAGGAAAGCAGCAGGATGGCATTGTTACAATTATTCTGCTGTCTCAGTTTATCATTTCAAAAATCTAGATAGGAATTCTTTCTCTGGGATCAGTTTCTGCTTTCCTTGCTTGCATTGCCAGTCCTGTGCGAGGCGTCCTGCTGACTTTGCCACAATTACCTGTGGAGCAAAGTATAGCTCTCAGTGAATAAGAGTGACAGGATGAGGGTTTCAAGGCTGCAACAAAACATGGTAGCTAGTGAAGTCAGTGCAATTTTGGCCGGGATATGTGGAGACATAACATTATGAAGTAGGAATGTAACAGCTCTCATGTGACTGCACTGGGGATATTGTGCTTAGTTCTAAGCACCTCGTTAACAGAAACGTATTAACAAATTGGAGGGGATCCAGAAAGAGAAAGTCAGTTGGGTATGTTGATTTATGAATTAAGATGGGCCTGAGTGGCTAATGTCCAATCTGAATCCATATTGGAATCCCTCCAGATCCTGCAGATGTTTGTGGGTTCAGGACTTTATGATTCTGAGTCGGCTGGAGTCAGTAGAAAGATTCCCATTGGCTCCACTGATCGCTAGATTTGGGTCTGCTCGAAGAAACCTTGGCTGGATAGTGATTAAGGCTAAGAATATACATATAACTTGGAAAAAGAGTAAATAAAGGGGAATGTGATGTAAGCTTGGAACTATTAGAAGAGTGCAAATGTGAGGACCACCGTCTTGGCTGACATACTGGGAAAATGAACCGGGGACCTTCGAAGTTGGAAGCAAGAACTTTTTTTAGCATCATGAGCCAAGGTGGCCAGACTGCAGCGGGTCCATCTTCTTTGGATTGGGAAGAACCGAGTGCTGGGTGCCCTTGCAGATGGTATTACCCCAATCTGGCAGGCGTAACGAACGCCTTAGCATTAATTGACTGAGCCGTGATTTTAGGAACAGGGTGATTAATTTAGGAAAAATAAATGAGTTTTGCAGCCATTAACTGATGAACAGAGTCACAAGACCCCTCTATGTTCTTTTGCTTTCTGAATTAACAGGTTGGACAGCTACTCAAAAAGCAGATTGCTCTTGCTGATGATTTAGGTTTGGGGATTGTAGGACTGTGCTGTAACTCCTCCTGTCTCCCTTACCATACAAAATCAGCCATCTTTTTGATCCTGAGACTGTGCATTAGGAAATGGTCATAATTACCATTTCAGCTAGAGCTGAGTCTGCTACACAGGTGCTAGTCACTGCCCTGAAGGCATCTCCTCTAAATCTGCTGGTATAGCTGTGTGTTTCCTTCCTAACCCAGTTCTGGGGAAATGATTGTGACTACTCCTCCACACCATTATGAAAACTGTAGCTCATCTGAATTGTTTTGACAGAGCCAGGCTGGAGAGTGTCACCACATACAACCAAATCTGAAGGACAGTTACGTCTGTGGGGAGGGCTGCAGGAGAAGTCAGACCATTTACTTATCTGGATGATGAGGAAATGCTCGTGCTACAGGGAGATATGTGCAGTAGTGGCCATGCAGGTCATGTCTAAAGTGATACTGAAAAACTCAGGCACTCCAGATCTTAAAGCCAAAGAAGATAAGCAATTCAGATCATGTGGAAAACCAGGGAAAAAAGTCATTAAAATCACAACTTGGTCCATGATAAATAACAAGAAGAAAGCACGCAGTGTCATGGATTTTGTATCGTGGCTGGAGTCTCTGTTCAAGAGAGGCTTTCTCTGTGGTTGGGGTGTTCTTGCTATTTCTTTCCAATATAAAGCTTTCTTCTCAACTATGAACAAAGTGCTCCCACCACAGATTTTTAAATCCTGGGAGCACTAATAGCTGGCAGTTTTCCCAATTATTTCCAGGAATTTCATAGCATAGAGATTTCCATCCTGTTTTCCATTTGGCTGAAATTGGCCAGCAGGTACACAAGTTGATAGATGGAAAGAATGACAGAGAGATGTGTGATGATCTCACAAGCTTTTTTTCTTAGTAAAATCAGCCAAAAATTTGTTTATTTTCGTATTCCCAAGGGCAAACAAATCTGATGCAGGTGGAAAGCCCACTTGTTCCCAGAACATCAAGAAACTTCAGAGTAATTTAGGTTAAAAGCTGTATTGTTTCAAAATTTGCATGTTTGCTGCCTGCTTTGTTCCTTACCTTAGCTGTAAAGCAAGAGCATAACACAGTGTTAATGCTGTGAGCTTTGCTTTCAGAGTTTTGCTAACATCTGCTAGTTTTGTATTCCAAATGCTGCTTACAATATAAAATCATATCCCAAACAAAAGATATTTCTCTACAAATAAGGAAACAATTAATGTCACAAAGTCTAAACCAATCTATTAAAAATCAAGAAAAGGAAAGCAAATGTCGCTGAACTTTTGAGTAACTGATAGTGTTTCTGATGTCCATTAGGAGGCTGTTGGCTAGAGCCAGTGTGTGTTGTGATTGCTTTTACTTAGTTCTGTATAAACAGTGAATCAGCCAAGGAGTTTTCTGATAATGTTTTCTGAAAGTACAAATGTGATGCTGGAAAGCCCCAGTGGATGTTGTTTCATGTCAGTGACATAAGATGGGGCTAAACTCTTTCCAAACTTAGTACTGTAGGTGCTTTAGCAGGCTTTGTAATGCCACAGCAGGGAACAGCAACGTCACATCTGGAACATTATAAAATTGGCAATGCTGAGAAGGCATTAGTAAACATTATTAAGAATTCCTTGCAGGCAATTAGACTGCAACAATATCTTTGGAGAAAGTTGGGGTTTTTTTCCTTTTGCATCTTTATTTCTATCTTGCTAATGAGGGACTAATGAGCCACAGACTTGTTACCTAGGAGGAATCTCTCAACAAAGCTCTAGTGAACTTAAAACCAGTATTTACAGACTGGTGACTGTTCACATTCATTATATGTTTTAAACGAGGAGGGATTACAGTAAAAAAAAAAAAAAAAAAGGAAAGAAAAGAAACAAGTTGTTCCTAAGTTGTTCCTTGCTAAGAGACTTCCGAAACTCTAAATGTCAAAAGTTTCCTGATGCTGAGGTTAGAGCCTTCCACCTTTCCCACCATTTAAGGCTGAGCACAGATATGTGTCATTTTTGTGTGTTTCTGTTTTGCTGTTACCAAAACATTAGTCTTCTCTGACCCTCGCAAAACTTACTTGTTGGTTTCAATGACTTCAAGAGATTTTTGTTTTGGTTTTTTACTTCCTTAGGAAGCCAGGCTAGTAAGCAAAACCCGTACAGACCCCCTCTCTGTGTAGGTGTACATCCACATACGCCAGTTTCAACCACCCCCTGCTCACAGGTTTTTTGTGAACACAGTGTCTCTGTCTTTTTTCTCCCTTCCCAATCTTAACTATCTGAAAGACTGTGGATAAGCCATTGGAGAATCTCAAGCAGAGCACACTTACAGTTCCAAGCACAAGGAAATCACTCAGAGTTTATCAGCATCTCTGATACGAGTCTAGCGATTAGGACTCATGGATGGGGCCTGGGAGCCATGGCTAAAATGAGTCGCTCAGCTACAATGGTCCTATGTGTCCTTGAGCAAGCCATGCATGGATAGCTTCTAAAAACCTGTCTCTGTTACAGGCTGGAGACCTAAATCCATTCTGAGACATCAGACTGGGTAGCCCATGGACTGAGACAAATATCTTTAAAATGTGCCCCTTAGGAGCACTGAACACAGACCTTTTTTCAACTGGATCCCATTCAGCACTCGAGCAAGCACTTAATGTCAAGTGAGGGGAACTTAATCTCCAGAAAACAGTCACCCAAAATAGAGCATGAGTGACTGCGCTATAAATCTGCTTGCACCTTCGTCTCCTCATCCCACCTCAGAAGATGTTTGTGTGTACAAGACATGGTGGCAAAAGCAGCTTCATAAAGTATTTGCTCACAGAAACAGGGAGTGTGCAGACTTTTTGGTTTAGAAACAGCTGTTTTGACATCATTCCGTTTGTAAGAACACACAAAAGGTTTTGGTTTTGTTCCAAACCGAGTTAGGAAATCTTGAATGATGCCACAGAATTGCTCTTGGGCTGCTCACTTTCTCTTGAATTTTCCAGGGTTCTTTCCTCTTGGGATGTCTGGTTAAGTTGTTTACGTTGCTGGTTCCTTTGGCATCTTGGATCTTTCACCTTGTCTCTCTTATCCTTGGCTTCTCCTTTTCCCCAGTCTGTATCCCACATGCTTATTTGTTTTATCTGGTCCCTTACAGAAGCCATTATGTTCACTGGAAGCTGATGTCTGGGACTTGGCACCCACTCCAGGGCTAACAAAAGACCCTAATCCAGGCTTTTGAACAGTTCATCCACACGGCTTTACGTCAGCTGTGTAGGGATGTAAACCTGCGATTACCAAGCACAGGGTGGCTATCCCACCTGTTCCATCATTTCTCCACCTTATGTGCACTCTGAGGACTGTAAGCAATTACTCTGCTAGGTACTAAATACAATATGCAGCACATGGTAGTGTAAAATTATGGAATTTGGGGTTTTTAATGAGCTCAGGTGCAATACAAAAGAACTTTTTTTTCCTGTCCATAAAATTATATGGCTTGGAATCAGGGGTTTATATAGCCCTGGACAAAGCCATTTTATTTAAAGGGTGGGTATAGAGGGGGAATACAACAACAACAACACCCTAGCCCAGCACAATTATATGCAGATTTGTTCATAAATCTGGGCTGGAGCAGATGTGCTGCACATGTTGAAAATCCAGAGCATGTTGCTGGAACTTAAAACATAAACATGAACCTGTTTCCAAAGAGGAAAATCTGCTCACAGCAAGGAGCTGACCCCATGCTTTAAACAAAGATCAAGTCCCTTCTGCCTATTGTGCCTTTGCCATGTGTTTACTTTCCTTGCTTGGTGCCTAGGGTAGCTTAAGGAATAGCCAGAAGAAAAGAAGCAATTTACCTCGGTCAGAAAAGAGCCAGTGACACTCTGGGCAAAAGGAAACAATAGGTAGGATGTGACCCAACTCGCCCAGCTATCAAGGGTCCTGTTAGACTGGGTCAGCAGTATCATGCTGGATCTCTCATCTGTATTTTTAGATGCTTGAAGTCTTCCGCCCTGTAGCTAAATGTTGTAGAAAAACATAACTGCACTTCACAGTGGGTAAGGCTGTAAGAAATAGTCTGCTTTAAACACAAACCTGCACACTGTAGGTAGTTGGAAGTGAAGTTCCTGTAGCCAGCTGCGTGATTAAATTCCTTTGGAGGGTAGCAGGGCATGCTCTTGAAGACTCTGCACCCTGACCGAGTGCCACCATACTTGTTCTTCTTAATAGTGACAAGCTGAAGTGCTGTCAGCCACCCCTATCCAAGGCTGTGAGCTTCCAGATTTGAACATGGTCTGATGCATGTCTGCTACATGCAGTAGCAGGTGATGCATTTTTCTCTTTTCTTGGCTTTTTTATTTTGTCAGAGAGGTGTGTGGGGTGCTCAGGGGACACTGAGAATGCAAAGTGCTTTCTTCCCTTCCCTTGAAAAAAAGATTAGCACTCCAGGTAGGGGGCAAAGGTGAACTTCTGGTTAATATAAGGCTGCTTACATTCTATCTGGTCCCACTGGGTGTTTAGACAAAGAAAGGAATTCATTCTCTACCACCAGGCATGCTGATGCCATGACCTACATCAATAGAGAGGTTCCAACTCTCTTTGGTCTAGGGGAAAGGCATCTGTGGATGTGGTCATTGGTGTTCACATGCATTTGTTCTCCTAATTCTCCATGGAAGATGTTGTATTAAGGCATGATGTTGAAGTCTGTGCTCATCTGCTTATCCCTACCCTACAGGCTGGGCTGCTAGTGATGTTAAAGAACTTTGATCTCTAGGACTCATTCATGCCACCACTTGCGCTTGCAGTCAGCCAGAATACCCTGCTTGTGGAATGAGGATGTTTGGAGGTTTCAGATAAACCTGCACCTCTCTGGTAAACTGCTCATGTTTCATTTTTCTTTAAATCAAAGAGCCATGAAGGGGAATGACTGTTAAAAAAGTAGTCAGGTGATGTAGATGTGGATTATGTCAGAAAGGGAATGAGCAGTTTATGCTGAGAACAGTCACAAATAAAACATATCTTTGGTTAGCTGAAGATAAGAGAGGTGTTTTTTTGGATCAGCTCCCTACTTACTGCCACTTTTTCTGCTCAACATTTTTGTTTGCCACTTGTACAGCCAGGGATTGGGCTCCCCACCAGAGGTGTTATGAACATAAACCTGCCAAGGGCTCCATGCTTTGTTGAACACGGTTGAACACATATTGTGATGACTAATTGAAAGTGGGCTTTCATTTGAGAAGCACACATACAAGCTCCATTAGCTAATCAGCTTTCCAAAGGCTTTTACAGTTTTGAAGCCCAAAGGCTCCTACCACTGCCAGTGCACAGCCCAGGCACCACACCACCACAAGGATGAAGCTAAAAGGGTTGTCAGTGCTGACACGCTCACCTTAAACTGGAAAATTTTAAATGTTCCCAGTGGCCCAGCTATTTGTCCTTCCACCTGACTACCGTTCAATCCATTGCCCGCAAATATGGTAAGAGGAAGAAAAGATGCATTATTATTAATAAATGAATGGAGCTATTTGCTATTTATTATTTAAGCCCTCGATACTGGCAGGTTTTAGCGATACATGAAATATAGGCAAGTAATTTATTTATTAGGGAAAATACTGATTTCCCCCCTCACCCCTCCCCATTCTGAAGCCCTCTCTGACCCAAAACAGCAGGGGGTTTATCAAATACAAATACGATGACTTGTAATTTTAGAGTCTTTCAGAGCACTGTAACTGACAACCTTTTTAACATAAGTACATTGAACGAATAATTTATAGAAGTATTCTGGGAATATTTTAGGGTGTTTTATTGCTACTTCTGAAAGCTATGGCATGTTATTGATTTTGGTGTATTAATATAACCTAAAAGTGAGGGCACATGCTTGCCTCCTAATCCAAATCAGCTTTGATGGCAACTCATATATTTTACTGAAAGGAGCCTTGAACTAAAAGCAGAGGTTAACAATTACACATCATAGCCAAAAGTTTAAGATAATGAATTTTTCTCATTACACACTGTCCAGCTCCAGTCACAGGAAGTTCCCCACTGCTTGATGCGACTCCTCGATGTCTCACCCAAATTTCTCCAGTAGCTATTTGTCACAATTTTGAAGCCTTGTTCTTGTGTTCGTGTCATGCAATTTACACTATATTCATGAAGGCTTCCACTGAGGAAGTGTAATCATCATTACTGTTTTCTGTATGCCATAAAAATAGTGTATTTCTCTTAAAATGGGATTGCTTGCTTGCTTTATATTTTTTCATATATATGTGTGTGTGTATATATGCAGGCAAAGGTATATATAACAATAGCTGTGATATATATGTGACTGGATGTGGGTGTTTCTCTATTTTGTTCTCGGCTGTTCCTGGAGTATTGCTCCCAGGCACTATGGAGATATACACTTCCTCCATCTGCTTCTCTCCATCTGTCCAAAGGGTCCAGAGCAGCTTCAGTGCAGTGTGTCAGGAAGATTGGTGCCTCTAGCCCTTGCTTTCCAGCGACCTGGGTACCTGGCTGTTTAATGCCTCAGTGAAACTGGACCAATTCATCTGGCTACTGAGAACTGTCTAAGGGTATCAATACCTAATTGTGGTGCATATGTCTCATTAGAGAACTTTCCAAATTGCACCACTCCTTTGGCTTGTTTTTCTTCTTGAGTTTTCTCGTAATCTTCTCTGCTGACAACTAGTTCCATTGCAGTTAACTCAGTTCTGGAGGACTTTTTATCCCACATTTAGTTCTTGGCTTCAAAAAGGAATGGTGGACAATTTGTCTTGATGTAGCAACAGTATGAATTAGAGTTCTTCTCTAACTGTGCTTTCTTTAGAGCATCCAGATTATTGAATTGCCATTATCTTCCTCCCATTTCAACAAACATTCTTTATGTTTTCCTGGTCATTCACTGGTGCCATCAGTGATGGCTTGACCATGGGAACTCCTGGTTCTGCTCAGCTTGTTGAGCGAGCAGAAACTTTTGGGACAGCTCTGTGGTGTTGGGGGTCATTAATGAGGGACTGGCAGCTTCAACAGCAGAGTGAGGGAGAAAAGCAAGAGGAGCTGGTAGAAAAAATCCCTCCTGATCTGTAGCCTGCATCAGACTTCTGGGAACTCCACGGCTGCGACAGTCAGAGACTTGTACTGCACTTCACCAGCTCTGGCCCCTTGTTGCCTTCCTTTCCTACTGTCAGCGTGGGTATAACAGCATCGTGATGCTATCGCTGCTGCTGCTCACATTAGGAGAGAAAAGGCATGGAAAAGACTCTTCAGTCTTGAGGTAATGTGGTCCTCAGAGCCAGAAAGACCCTTGCTTACCTTTGCACCATGATTTCTGTTTAAAAAACCTATGCAGGGGGAAGTATGTGAGGTAGACTGAGAAGTATGCAGTAAAATAGCATAAAATATGGACCTTTTTGTATTATTTGGGGCAAGGAATTCAATCAAAATAACTCTGGATGGGAAAAAAGCATGCAGCTCTTGAGGAGCAGGGAGCAGGCCATCTGGCTGAACATGCCGCCTGTTAAAATGTACCTTAATCCTCACTTCCTGCTTTTTTGCCATATGCTTTGCTGTGTGAAGTCAGGTACAAAGCAGTGCCCTTAAAAGAGAAGTTTAATTCCTGGTCACCTAAAAGAGTGACTCCTAATTAAATCCAAAAGAGGCATTTTATATTCATCATAGTTGATTTACTCACATCTTTATTCTCCAATAAAATGCCTTGCTCCTCCTGTCCTTGTGGCATGACTGTTGTCACTTCCCACCCAAGAAGTTTCTGGAGGAAGGATTTTATCTTCACCTTTCTTACACAAGTTAAAATTTGCTTTACTGTTGCTGGTGGTAACACTCCAACACCATTTGTGTCCTGGTGTAGTTAAGGTTCTCAAAGGAGGAACACTAAGGCCTCATGTGCATGCAGGAGCTATACCCTGTACGCTTGCCTCCTTTGCAGTCAACATTCAATGATTTGTAAATAGTAAATTTCTCTCCTGGCAAAGGAGAGAAGATGCTTAAATGAAGTGCTAAGCAGTTCCAAATCAGTTCTTGGGCCTGTCCCAGGCAGGGTTTTAATTCTGTTGGGTTTAGAACATACTGGGCAGGGCTCAGTACTGAGGACCAATTCTTAAACTGTGATCTTCAAGCTTCATAAACTTTTTAAGCTTTCAAAGCAAATATTCAAGCCCTGGCTAATTCCAGATCCTCCTGCAGGGTAGGTACCTGGCTTTGGTACTGTAACTTGTTTCTTGCATTGTTACAGAGTTAGATCAAGACAGGGGCCCTTGGAAAGGGCTGTCAAACCGTCTAAAACTTGATGGGAACCAAAGAACTTGCAAATCTGTGAATAACCTTGACTATTCATATACTGCATCCCGTGTGTAGGATAGTCCAGAGTGGTGGTGGGACAAGCAGGCAGTTTGCCTCAGGTCTCTTGTTTAGCGGGATATAGACAGGCCCACTACGTTATCATATTTCCTAATGTGCAATAGACTGCATGAGCTACTGCACTCTTTCCTCCAGGTGCACATGATACGGAGAGCTCCTGTTGTTGTTTTGGATTCTTTATTTTTAGGCTCCGTGGATTTTATTGGGTTGTTTTCCTACCCTGTGAGCACAGGCACCAGGTAGTCAATAACAATCTCTCCATTAAAAAGGAAAAATAAAATCTTCAGCGTTAGCTGCACGCACCAGAAATAAAAAAATAAAAGGGGGAAAGATGAAGGGAAAACCAGATGTCAAACATGCTTTTACATGTCACAGAGGCTGCTGTTCTTATAGACTCATGTCTTCAAATGAGTGCAAGTAGAATGTTACAGAAGAAAAGCGTTGTATTGCATCCTTCTTCCATTCTTTGATATAATCAACTCTGAAAATCAGAATGCTTATTTAACAGCTGCATTATCTTAAATTAACTTTTGGCTTCCAATCTGAGGACATTTTGGCCCAGACAGGACTCTCCTGAGGTTACAAACAAATCAATAGGAGGACCAAGAATAGAAGTTAAATAGTCTTTCTGTGCTCCTTTTAGCTACCAGACCTCCTTCAGCTCAGAATCACATTTTACCTGCACCTGTAGCCAAGTGAACATTGGGATTTTAGTCCCAGAAAGGACAAACTCCAGTTTTTCCCTTCCCATTGTGTAGGATTGCTTGACTAGTGCTCAGCCCCTCCCTGGGCTATATCCTCCCTTAATACTGCTACTTCTACAGTCTTCACAAAAAGCAAATAAAATGCCAAACCCAATGTCTCCTACTCCTACACGTTCGGCTCTGAGCACCAGTCACAACTGGTTTGCGTACCCTGCTTGCTTCTGCCATTGGAGCTTTATTTTGGCTTGATAATGAGTGAAACAGTCAGGTGTAAGATTTTAGGTCTCCGCTCAGACGAATCGTGCTCGGTCCATGCCGAGCAGCCCGTGTGTTTACAACAGCCTGTGACAGAACGTGTTACTCGTTGCGACTTGAGGCACTGCCACCGAAATATGGCACGTTGCACAGAAATTGCTTTTGCAGCAAACTGAAAGTCGTTTTATTAGGGTCTGCTATTGGATTAAGCCACCAAACTGCAATCCAACCCCATACCAGCAGCAAGGATTTATTACTGGTTGTGACTTCCAGTCACATCAGAGCTCATGATGAAACGGTGGGGTCTGTGGGCATGTGTAGCTTTGTGCATGTGTGTCTGTGTGCAGTCACTGTGAGAGACAGAGACAGAGCTATACGGGATCTGGCAGTGAGTTCCTGTGGTGTAGCACTGCATCCTTTTTCAGTGTGCCCTGTGCTTGGGGTTAAAATCTCCTCCCATTGTGCTTAGCCTGTAAGCTATTTGTGTCACTGAAGGCACTTGGGGATGAAGGAGGGGTGTAATTCGTATCTCAGTTACACAGGTGGAGCCTGTTGAGGTTAGGGAGTAACTGAATATACTGGTGGGTCTGAAATTCTTTGCTGTTTAGTTCCTCAGCCCTCTGAATATCCCCATTGCATCCTCTCCGCTGATACTGCCACCCGGAGTGCCAATTTGTTTCAAAGCTGTTAGTGTTTTGTGGGAGATATGAACACCTTTCCAGCGGGAATTGCATTGAGGTTATCACCCGTGCAGCTTTCAGATAATCCGGCAAACTGCCGACAGATGGCACTGATTTTCAGCCACAGTTTGCCCACTGTTAACCGGTTTCTTACCTGCATCTAAAACACCAAAATCTCCGTCCTTCACTGCAAGCAAGGATCAGTTACGATCTACCTCCTTTAGCATGCAAATAGTTTAGAAAAGAGCAAAATATTTCTCCTTTTCCTTGCAGCCGTTTGACCGATGTCCCATCCCCACTTCACTTCAACCCTGTGAAATACTAATAGTCATTTTGTCAAGAACTGTCAATTTTTCTCAGTTGCCAGCTCATGGGTAACCAGATCACCACTGTACTTACTAATAATGAGCAAGTTTTAATGTCAAAAGAAAAAGCCAACCAATGAGGTAATTAACCAGTAATATGATAATGACTATGCACTTGCATGCTTGATGGCTTCAATGTAATTAAAAACTTTGAATATGCGCCTGTCTGTGACCTGTAGAACAATTAAGAGGTTCTGAGGGTTTGGGCTTTTCTTTCTTTCTTTGTTTTTTACCCATAGAATTTTTCTGTCTTTGAGCCCTCTGATCTGAAAGCAGTAAAATTACATATGAGACTTGGAAACAGGTTTGACTCTATGCAAATTCTTTGGAGGATATAGAGGACTGCAGCTTGAACATCAGTGATCATTGTGACCTGAGCTTTCCTCGATGGGACAAAGACTGCTTTGGATTAAATCACAGAGAGTTTAGAGACACTGTGATTTTAATCTTTGATTTTGCTGAAGATTTAGGTTGCTGCAGAACAGTACTTCAATACTTTAATTTAAATCTGAGCATGAACATTCTTGAAGTAAGTGGAAGTGCTCATGGGTTCAAGTTAAGCATGTGCTCAAAGTGTTGCTGAATCAGCTGGGAACATCTAAAAAGCTGTCCTTTCTTAAACTTTAAAGCCACAAAAGGAATAGTCTATATTTGAGTAACATGCACTGTGTTGAGATTCTGTCCTGAGTGCCTCTAACAGTGTCAGAGGATCAATAAATTCCTCTTTCTTCAGAATACTTTTTTCCTGCATTTAAGACTGTGCTTGTTGCTACAAGAGTCTTTTTCCTCCTCCTTTAGATGTCCCTCTCCCCAATTGGTAATTTATTATTAATTTAAATCAGTGCACACATAAACATTGCTATTTTAATTAGGGAGAAGCAAACAGAAGTTACAGGCTATATGGCACTGTGAGTATGCTTGCTACTCTCACATTTTAATTATTTATTGGAGTAAATAAAATTAAATATTTTCATAGTGATCCAGAACAGGATTTGAAGTAATTACTCTGTCAAATTCATCAAAAATTCTCTCATCAAAATAAAAACCTTGATGTCATTGAATAATTTATAGGACAAATACACAGAAATTGTAAAGTATTATAAATAGAAAACTGCAGGGTAAGTGAACATGAATTAGTTAAGGGTTATGTTTCTGAAAGAGCCTGTCATAAGCTGTATAAATTTTTAATAAGTGTTTTTGAGGCCTAATTTTCAGTGTACAGTATATACCAACAACTACAGGAAACAACCTCAAAATGGAGATTTAAAAACACAGCTGTTTATGATAGAGGCCAGATTGTGACTCTTCTTCCTGGGCCTTTTTCTCATACAATTTGAACTAATGATGTTTGCCACTGAATGCCGATGGCTTAACATGAATCATCTGCCTAAATAGCAAATACATTAAGTAAACCTAATTCTATTATTATCCATGAGCACCAAATGCTGGGACAATATCTAGCCTATTAAAAACCCAACTGTTCTGTGAAGCATCCGTACGCCAATGACTTAACACCAGCTTGCCTGTGTTCAGTCTTTGATAGGGTTTCTGGCATGGCTGAGGATCTCTCCTCCTTTTGCAGGAGCTGGAAGGGGCTATTGATCTTCTCTGGCACCTATAGGGCCTGATTCTGCAAGCTGCCATCGCCCCACCAAGTGTAAAATGAACTGGAAGCATCCAGCACGTTGCAGGTTGATGGTAACTTTTGCGTTCAGTCTTGTATTGCTGAAGGTGACCCTCTGGTAACCATGGATGTCAGAGGCAAAACCTCTGACCTCAAGTTCCCTGATTTCAGTTGTTCTTCTCTTTCTAATTCTATTGAGCTCCGGATGAAAAATTCCCTCCTAAAAGGCTTCCCATAAAACAAATTAGCAACAGATCTGGACCTTCCCACGCTAAAGCCATTGTTTTCAGTGGATCTAAGATGGATACAAACATCAACAGCCTTTTTAAAAAACTATCAATGCCAATCCATGGTAGACTTGAAAAATAAAACTTCCTTCTTCCCAGCCAAATGAAACCTGAGATTTATAGTGGGATCTGGATCTAAGGCAGCAAAGGAAACTTGCTGCAGCTCTGCTGATGCCGAGGGAGTTCTGGATGTGGTGGTGTAAGGCTGAGGTAATGCTACTGGAGTCAGTGGATTTGTTCTGACTTAATCCTATTGTAATGAAGCCTGGAAGTCTTTTTTCACTTCCTTGCTATAGAGGTCATTAGGGAAATTCTACTTTTACTCCTTAAAGCAGTTCTAGGGGTTAAAGAAAACAGATTTGGGGCCATTTGATGTTTATTCTGTTTTAAGAGGGATTGTTTAAAGGAGGTTTTTTCCTTGGCTTTCTTGTAGCACATCACCATTTTCGTAGACATGTCAGTTCAGATCATATCTGGCTAAAACTTTTGGGTTTTGAGAGCCAGTAAGAAGCATGCACTTTTTTGATCGATATGCGTTACAGAAATAGACACAGGTAATGATTTTCAGACAGTTAAGACAAGGAAGCTTTATCAGATGTAGGATAAGCTATCTCATTTCATGCATGCATCTACCTCTGGCAAGGTTCTTTCTATTTCTGGGACCTAAAGGGCCTCAGCAAGGTAGTTTTGCTTGTAAATCTCTGCTACATCAGAAAGGTCAATATACAAGATGCAGAGCAGGCACAGAATGACAGGAAGTGAAAGTAGGATTGGAATGAGTTAAGAATTGCAATCCTTCTCTGCTAGAAAATGAAAAGCCATGTTTGGAACTCATGGGAACAGTTAGGAAGTACTCAGGAAGCTTTGGAAAGCTTTGGCTTACTCAAACTTAAATATAGCCTAAATGCATTGTTTCTCTGAACAAGGCGAAAAACACCCAGCTTGAATATAGTACAAGACAAATCTATTGACTGCACAGTAGACATAGGAATTTATTGC